>BGZK01001268.1:0-179474 GCA_005406025.1 Eumeta japonica
AAGGGGATTTTGCGGCAGAATAAGGAGATGCCCAGGAGTTTCAGTGCTAAAACGCTATCGAGGGAGAGCAGTGCCACGAAACTTCCTAAACTGAGTAGAGTTGAAAGCCTGAAAGCAATGGACACAGACAGAATTAATAGGGTGCTGACCAGGATACCGCAGAGAAGTGCATCGTTTTTGAACATTCCGGAACATTTGCTACCGGAAAAGCCGCCTTTGACCAAAAGCAAGTCGGCAGTCACAATGACGAACGTGGATGAAATTGACGCGAAACTCAGCAAATTACCGGACACGCCGATCATAAAAAGCGTCAATCTACCGAGATTTTTCACTGAAAGCCCCGTAATTCAGGAATACAAAGGAGAAACCAGTTTGCAGAGTATAAAACAACAAAGTTCTTTACTGATATACGACAACGATTTCAGTATGCCCAGATATTACGGTAAGGCTCCGTCCCCGGTAGAGCCTGTTCCGGTACACGAGAGCAAGTCCATGCCGGACCTAAGGAACCCCACTTCGACGGGGAAGGTCAGCAAGAGATTGGTGAAAATCAGAAGTAAACTAAAGCCATTAGTCATAAAGAAAGCGAGAAACGACTACGAAGAATGAAATTTAAAATTCTATACTTAGGAATAAACTTGAGTTTAGGCAAATGACAAAGAAGTCATGAGACAGGTTCTTAAGGTTTCTGAGACGCAGACGCATCTGGTACAAAAGGGACCTTTTTAAATGAGTCAAAGACTCCCGTTAGTTTGTTTGTCTGTAACAGAGCCTTAACCTCACAAATCACGAGTTTTAGCAGAGATGAGTGTTAGCAAAAAATGAAAACACTCGAAAGTTAATAGAAACGAAGAATACAAAAATGAACGCAACTCGATTCACTGCACATTTAAGGTTTCCGTTAGATGGCGCTGAAATAACTTTCGATCAATGCGCCTCGATTCGGCGCCTGTATTATTACTTTTGAAAATATTTCTCCGGAAGTGAAGTTAATTATGACTTTATAATATATCAATGATTGTTCGTCATTAATATCGTCATAATGAGAAGCAGCATTTTATTTTTATTCTCAATTTTAATATTTATTTGTTGAATTTCTTGTTATGTCCTTGCAATTTATATATATGTGTATTTTATCATATGTACAGAACGGAGCCCTCAGAGCACGAATTTAAAATGCACTTGGCCGATTTAAAAATTGCGCTAAGTCGCTCAATAAACGTCACTAGACTATTGATTTGGTATTTTTTTTTTGATGTTATTAGACCGTACATACTACAAATGTGATCATAAAGTTTGATAGCTCTTGTTGGATTACAAAAAGTATTTAAAATGGATATGTTTGTACAAAAACATGGTATTTTAATTATGAACGAAACGTTTATATTCGAAAATTTAAAAGTTATTTTCAGTAAAAGTCTTGGAGTATACACGTGGTAATATTGGAAACCATAGCATGCTTTGTACATTGTTCCTATGGTTTTCCATATATTATGATGTAAAAAATAGTTAATTCTATATGAGAATACAATTATTTTAATGATGACGTATATAACATGATTCAAAACTGCTGTATTTTATATGTATACAAGTACTTAATTTTATAACAATTTTTGCTTAGTTAATTTATTACAAAACCTTATGAAATAAAATGAATAAAGTGTTATATTTTTTTCTAGTCAACGATAAAATTAAATAAGATAAATACTTAATGAAATTAACAGATCTGTAAATATATAATGTGTCTGTAGTTATGTACTTAAGATATGTTTGTCTGACTGCTATTGTTAGATATTAATTTTAATTGTGTAATATTAATTTATTGTCAATTAAAACTAAGATGCCACATTTTTGCATTTCATTAAACCAAATTAGAAAAAAGTCCTCACAAATATATACATATTAAAAACAATATTGACTATTCAAATAAAATATTAATGTGATTTAATGAGATAACATATCCAAATTATTATGATACACGTATATTTTCTCCACATCACTAAGTTAATCATGCATCTTCTATTACATTAGTTTGCATTTTGAACATCTCTCTAATTGTCATTTATAATTGTCATCATCAATTATACTAATTTAATTTTTTTATTTAACTTTTAAATTTAATTTATAATTTTCATATATTTATAGTAGAGCATTTAAGATGATTCAAGATTTACTTTGATTAGTTTTGAAGTCACTTAATTTTGGACATTACTCGAAAATCAGGCTGCAGATCGATTTAAATTTTTAAAAAACCTCAAATAAATAAGACGCTTTAAAATGTCGTTAACCCGATTTAAGTGAATGAATTCGTTTAAAAGTCATATAAAAACACTTTTTGAAAACGTTGTACATCCATATCTCTCGATTAAATTGAAGGGTTTTAGTAGATTTTATGATGTTCGACATTTTTTTTTTTGAGAATTGACATTGATTAGTATATCGTCGATTAATGCAGTTTAAAGAAAATTGGTAGAAAGCGTGTCGCTTAATCTTGAGATGGGTTTAGTAAACAAAATATATGCATTTTATAGAGAAATCAGCCTATACGAGAGGGTCATGCCGTTTGCCGTCACGGTCACCGTCGAAGCGCGCCGAAAGATTTTTTGCATCAAAATAATCTGTAGTATTACTCACTGTCAAAAAGCATATTGGTCAAATTACGATTTTATCAAAATTTGAATAATTCTGTTGTATGTTTATTTAAGTTTAACTAAAAATGTTGACGTAATATGACACCAATCGTCCAAAAAATAGTTCTCGGTGGCAAATATCAAATAAAATAATATTTGTGAACTATACACCACTTATGTCAAAAAAAAAAATTTTTTACTTCTCCTATACGAAAGAAGTTTCGTATAAGACACACGCCTCCATAAGCGTATTTATAGATTTCAACTACCGCTCTGAGTCAGCTCTTTTAAATTTAGGTTAATTTCTCCTTAGTTAAAGTTCATTGAAAATACTAAGCGACATTAAATCTGGATGCGTCCCAGAATCGCCCTTTAACGGGTGCTTAGTTAACGACTACTTAAATGTAGTCGGTGCTGGAAGCAAACGATCGATCGAAGAATGTCTATTCAATTGGCATAAATACTCTTCATTTTTGACAAGATTGTAAGTATATTTTACAAATGTATAAAAATTTACTAGTATAAAAGTATTTTATAATGGATTTAATAAAAATAGTAACAAATAAAAAAAATTGTCAATAATCTAGTGTCAAAAATTATTACCTACTGTCAAGATTCCAAAACAACCTATATTTTGTGAGCTACGTATTATTAGTACAGACTAATATAAATAAACTACCTAGTTAGTTTCGGCGATTTTCGTACCTATTCGTTATAATAACACTGAGTTATTCTACAGAGGTATACCTAGTGCAATTATAATACCGTCAGTTTTGTTTATTTCAATGCTAACACATTCATCTGCTACATTTTTTTAGATGGAGAATGCAAAATGGAAACGCGAACCCAATTTCACGACAGATGAAAAATTAATATTATTTCTACTAATAGAAAGGAGAAAGTATATCATAGAATGTAAACAAACAGACGGAAAAACAACCACAAAAAAAGGAAGCTTCAACTTCAATATTTTCAACAGTTTAAGCTTTATCAGAGCACCTCAGGTTGGTATAAATACATCAGTACGAAGGAGAGATATTTATTTTACATGGTGACGACGATAGGAGATATCACGGCATAGGTGTCGCCTGCGTTGTGCTTTTTAAACTGTTACTTTTCGAAAATAAAATAAAAACCGATAATATTTATTTTATCAATCCGCACTACTAGCTGTATTTATGTAAAAACGATGATGGCTCTAAGAGCACGTGTTGTGAATGCAGACTTGGCTGACAAAAGGTTAAATGAAGTTTTGTATAGAGTTGTGACAATAGGCTTATAAAAAACAGGTGGTTGACATTAAAAATAAAACAAGGAGTAATTCCAAATGAAAATGCCAAATGAAAAAGCACAATTTTAATATAGATCACTATTCATACAACTTTTATTACCGCTGTGAACGTACATAATTATATACTTTTAAAAGTTTCAAGAAGTAGTTCATCATTAATTCATCATCACCGCTCGGCTGGCCTTTATTCATGGTATCTATCTAAATCCTTCATACTAAGCAAATTGCTGTTAAATATAATCAGTATCAAAAGCTTCGAGTATAATTTTTCTATCAATTTCTTATATATCAATTATGATTGATTACGTAAAATTAGGCTTCATTAGCTGCATTTAAAATATTAGTCCTACCAAAAAGCTTACATATGTTAAAATATTGTGTTACTGGTGATCTCAGAAATAATTTAAAAATCTGTTAAGATTCCACATGCCCATGAATTGGAATTTACAAAAGCTTTGATTCCAGTTTCTTGTTGTAAATGTGGATAACAGTATATATTATAATGATAGTCGTTTTTTTAATTTTTATAAGATAATTTTATGTTTTGAAATAAGAGACGGAATAGAGTTGCCATAAAACACTAATTAAATCAAATTACTAATTATAATCAATTTTTATAAAGGTACTATAATAATATAATTCAATTGAGTTAGCTACAACCGCAACTCTATAAATAGACAAATAATGAGATATTAAAAAAAATAAGATTAATTTTATATTGCTCCATGGTTTTGAGTCGCCTCGTAACCGCCGTCAATTTATACGTAATTAAATTCAAAGAAAGTCGCAAAGCATGGCACCCTGGACTAGTTCATTGTACAATACGTACTGTACATCGGAAATACACAATCAGGAATATTGACAAGTTTTAAAACGACTTGTCACATTACGGCGTTGTTTATAAATGTGCATTATATATTTTGAGTTCGACAACTCCGACACCCTGACATTGGTAGGGTGGATAACTGGACTAGCATCCAAGCGAAATATTAAAAAAAAAACGTGCTTGACAGATGGATGACGGTACGCTGTGTCGTGATTAACATTTATTATCTGCCAATACAAATCTATTGGCAGTTAATAAATGTTCTAATAAACGTAAACTAAGCTAACAAACGTAAACAATTTATAAAGTAAAATAATATGTATTGAATACATGTTATTTTACTTTATAAATTGTTTACATCTCGCGAAAGTATGAAGTCCGGCCTGCACCTTGTACATAATTAATTTAAAAACGCCATTACTAAAACATAGTGTTTTGACTATGGTTCTGGTGTTTTTCAACTCAGTTTCTTTGAACGGAGCCATTGAATACATAATTATAAGCAGTACTTAATTTAAAAGATAAAGATGACTTCAACGACGTAATAAATGCTCGCGGTGAAGCATATCCGGCGGATGGAGAGGGATTGAGTTGTACGAGCGAAAGAGAAAGAGACAGTGCGTTCTTACTCTTAGTATGACTGCATTCCTTTCTGTCCTTTGGACATGCGCGCCCATGAATATGGACTTAAGTTGATTTTAGCTTATTGAAGTTCCAAGGTACGTTCGACAATCGTGACTATAAAACTCAACAAACTTAACAAAACAAAACAAAGTATGTACAAGAAGCTGTTTTTATAAGTATATTTTTAACTTGTAAACTAATCTGGGACGATAAGGATTTCCATCATTATTTTTTTATTATCTCTTATGGTACATTTGGTTTGTGAATGATAGTTAATAACTTTCGGAACGAACATTTTATTAAATACTAAAAAAAATATTATTTTTAGTGGTGTACAAATTTTTATTCCAATTTGTAAGATATGTACAAATTATAAGATTAGCCAAGAAACATCTCCTTTTGTCAGAGATTAACAGTTAAATACCAATATTTTAAGAATAAAGGTATTAAAATTCAACATGTTTTTCTTAAAATCACCACCTTATCTAAAAATTAGAAAAACTATGATTTTTAGAAATGTTTTGATAAGCCGTATAAAAGTGCATCGCAGAATTAATCATATCTTTTTCTAAAACGATGCATATCTCTAACTAATCCAAACAGATCCAATACAATAGCGTCACTGTCTTGTTCAACACGTACAAATTTTTGATGGTGCTTTTATACAGCAGAGATACAAATAGCAGAACTAAGTATGGCTGAGTTATATATGACAATCAAAACTGCATCAATTTGAACACACTGAATATATGAATTTTTCAACGTCAGAAGTGTCAAGTCTTGCATGTATAAAAAAAAAACGGCTTGAGTTTGTTTTTTTTTTTTCAAAGCAATATTTAGCTGTAACTGAGAAATTTTCCCTGCTTTACTATACTATGATATATCATAGCCACGACTCAAAACTTGTAAGGCTAGGAAGACCAATTTGCAAATATAACGTCACCAAACTGGGATTGGAATACAAAAAATCTCAGATGAAAAGCAACATTTTATCCTTTAGGATACGATAACTGAAATCAAGAACCGCAGTATTTATGAATTTTAATATTCATATATAATTTCCGAATAATAGCGATTCGATGGACTAGCATGACGTTTTAAGCTTATGAAGGTGTATAGATAGAGCTGACAATAGGTGATTTTTTTGATAAAAATAAGGACATAGTAGGCTGCGTTTTCTCAAATGTCCTATATATGAGAAAACACAGCCTACCATGTTCTTTATATATATTTGTATGTAGTCTATATGTAAGCTGGACATAGAGTTAAAAAAAAATAGGCGAAATTAGGGCACGGCGTAATGTGCTGTCGCATATCTATGAAGATATAGGCTATAAATATATAAGCTAGACGCAAGAGTTTAAAGATATTTAGGCAAAAGAAAAACACAGTATCCTGTGTTTTATTTTATAACCTACAGGTACAGGCTAGATATAAATTGCATATAGATCTATGTAAATTTTTGGACAAAACGTGAACATGGTGTCCTCTACTTTTTCTTATACGAATCGGAGGAAAAATTGAATGCGTGTGATGCCAGGACTTCACGGAACCCTTTATTTTTGCTTCCTTACATCCGATCAAACTAGCAATTTTACTTACCCCTTTCAGGCTTTTTCACGTACCTACACAAACGAAATTCCCATAAGGTCATTTCAATTTTATTTATTTTTTATTTACTATATAAATTGGAATTGAGTACCAATTAAATTTAAGACTACTAAAGTGACTTATGAGTAAGCAAAGTAATTGAAAATTTCATCAAATTATTACAGAAGGACTATTTAAAAATTGTCTATGGCCGGTTGGCCAACGAATGAAGCACGCTAAAACAAATATTGTATGTGTCATATTAATACAAGAAATATTCGTACAATGCTACTGCTACTATAAAAAAATAATTTTGTGAAAGCTTATATTTATAAAATCCATAAAAATATAGACAAATTGTTGGTCATGCGAGATTTAACTGCATTTATATGCTCTTATTTTTTCTTTGAAGCAAGGTATGGAATTAGATATATACCTTGTATAAAATATTTATCTTATATTATCATAATACGCCGATAAGGCTGAACATTTACAAATTAGAATTTTTGCAAAGTCTGGATAATAATTCTGCAAGCAGTAAGGATAGAAGAACGTCAAAAGTACATTTTTTCAAACGTATTGTTTTTTTTTTAATAATTTTCAAATCTGGTGATTGCTTAAACACTACTCTATATCTTAATGTAGATGTACGGTCTACAAAAATATTACTATTTTTCAAACCATCTCTCGGCGACCTGTTGAAGTTGACACTTTCCAATTCTTTGAAATCTCTACAGCTCTCACTAAGCAACTTTTTCAGCGTGAAGTTAGCCGCTACATTGTCGCAGTACTTATTGCGAAAAGACTAGAGAGGCCTTATTTGGCCGTATAAGGGTTTGGTGTCCGTGCAGTGGGCAATTAATGTATTGTATAGCGACTAACTTCGCGCCGGAAAAGTTATTTGACGCATAGGTACTGCATGTTATAATTATTCTGCACAATACCACATACATTAAAAGTAGCATTGCAACAAAGCTATATGAAGGATGCACTATTTACTAATACTTCTTATATCAGAACTTTGTTGATGGTCTATAAAATTGATTTATCTCAATATTAATGTTGACAATAGCCACAGTCAAACCTATAATATTGTATTTTTTTAAAGTTATATATTTGTTTCTTTTTTTCTTCTAAGTATCTATAAATTTTCCTTACACTTAGGTTTTATTTTCAGAGAACAGGCTGAAAATATTAGCTTAATACATTAGTTATAGTCTAGACGTGAGACACTTTCTTTACACTTTACATTATTTTAGAATTATAATACGCATTTTTGTCAATTTTACAATGTTTTTAACGCTAAATACTACATTCTAATTCCATTACACTACAACACGTCTCAGAAAGATTTCACTTGTTTTGTATATATTAAAAGCCATTTTCCTTTTAAATGGCTAATGTTAAAACATTCCAAAAAAAAATCATAGACAAACTTGTTGGCACTATTTCATACATTTCTTCGATGTCGATTGTCTATTGGACTTACTTTGTAACTTCAACGTGGACACGGCCTTCTTAAATTTTTAATTAAAAATGCTTTCATAAACGAAAAATGTCACAATATTGGAATTCAGTCAAGAGCTACGTCAATATATGGTTCATATTAGAAGCCGGAAAACCATGGTGGTCCAACCTTGGTTGTTTGGCTTCTATAAACCTAAACCAAATCATACGTTCTATAAATATATAATACATGTCTATGCGCGCTTGGTATCAATTGTTTATATATATATATATGTATGAACAACAAGATGATTGGTCGTAGCAAGAGCCAAATGCGTTTTAAAGGGGGCTACCATCGTCATTTTATAGATCCATAAATATCTGATAATTGCTAAACAACGAGTATTCATTTAAAATAGGTAAAATAAAAGGAATCGATGATAAAGTCCATATTTTTAACATTGGCCTGTGATTGATTACATAAATATATAATAGAATAATAAAAAACAAAGATTGCCCAGTATTCGAACTTACTAATAAGTCTGTAACAATTACGGTAATTTATGTCTATATGAGTTTGAAAATTCAAACTTTTTTGTCCCAAGATTCAGATTATAACAAATAGAGGGCCGATAAAATTTTAGTTTGTATTAAGTAATTTTCAACTCAAGAATTTATGACAGCTTTTAGACCGAATCGCTTTTGCATCTAAAGCTCGTGATATATTTCACTACTGAACTCACCCCATTTTCACCCTTTAATGAACCCATAAAACAACAGATTCTTCTCTAATAAATTTTAGTGAATTTCAAATTTTAGAAGCAAACGTCGTAGTTCAGCAAAAAGGCGCAGAATGCCGCGTCGGATCTTCAGACTATGAAACTACTTAGGCATAGATGATTAGAAAAGACAGATATAAGGGAAGTATTAATTTAAAAGCAGTTAAAGGTATCATAAAGGAATTATGCTACATTTAACTGCTTTTAAACGTCCTACCGAATTAAATAAAGCTTATATATATGGAAATTATAAACGATAGCTCTCTTAAGATTTAGACATAATTCGTTAGATAAATGATGCTACTAATGTCAACACAAAAAATCATGTATTTCATGACGTGTAGACTTACGTCGTATTATCTCAATCCTCAATCAAGAGGAATTAGTGAAAACGTTTTAAAATATTGATTATGAAAACGCCTTATTTAGAATACGCCGCAATTTTTAAAGAACTCTACACGGCAGCGCTATCTTACGAACGAATTCTGTCTTAACGTGATTTGCACGTGAACTACGGATCGGTGTAGCACAAAATATTGTAAATGTGTGATTTAAATTTTTTAAAAGATTATATCAGATCTGAAGTTTGAAGCATTATCTAATTTAAACTTACAACTGAATGCAAGGAAAAGATAGTTCTACATTACGTATTTAAAGGCGATCAAAGCTAACGACGTGTCCACATGTCCTTCATTGGTTTTATTGCGACACTAGATTTTTTATTTCATATAACTATTACATAACGGACTAGATTTTTCACGTTAAATTTAAGTATCACCTAGTTCTTAAATTTTACATCTAAAAAGTATAAATACTGAATAGATACTATCTTAAGTTGAATATTGCCACTACAACAAAAGGGTTACACCGGCCTAAATGTTGCAAAATAATGGTAATTTACTGTAATACACATACAACTAATAATATATTTATATACAACTAAAAAACGTTTGAAGCTAAACAACAAACCACATAATAGACATTTTCTAAATAATTTTGAACACACTTAGATATTTTAGATAAAATACATCGATTTCATTAAATATTATTAACAACAAAATATATCTAAATGTTGTGGAGTGTGAACATATCAAGGAAGGTATCAATATTAATATATTTAATACGCGAAATTCGTTCTATATTAAATATTCCCAACAATTATATTTTTCTTGCTATTCTTATAAAATTCAATTCGTATGCATTTTGTACAAAATAACTTGCATAATACAACATCTGTTTAGACAAAAAATTGGAAATGAGAACGTTACACACATATTTAAAGCATTCTAAAATGCGTTAACAGGTTTGTTCGCTTTTTATTTTTATAAAGAATTTTCAGAGGTACATATAGAGGTAATATTATACTAGAATAATGAACGGATATCGGTAACTTTTACAAATTCATTTTAATTAGATAAATCAACTAATCATTTTTTTTGTCAATTCAGAAATTAATAGTATTTTAGAAAAAATAGTAATGAACGTTATTATAATATAGTAAATTCTTCAAACATATATTTTTCTCTGTTTAATAATTCCAACACTCAATTTTGTTATGTCATGTAATTTCATATTATAAAATATTACTAGACCCCGAGCGTGTCTTGTCAGTTTCTTGTTTGAGATTTAGAAATTAAAATGATCAAATTATAACACACTTTCGATAAATAATAATAATTTACTTTGACTATTCGATATTTTAGGCTTTTTCTGCTATTTGTGAGTTTTTTCCAATGTTTCGATCTGATCCAATTTGTCTACAAATGTAAATAATATTTATGGTGTATTTTTATTACAATAACTAAACTATATTTTTCTTAAATTATCTAACAATTTTAAACCGTTTTATCTTGATATTAGCTTTATTTGTCACCATTTTGAAGGCAGCTGCGGCTGTGGCGTGGTCGGCGCCGAGTAAGTCTTTGCCGTCGACCGAAGCCAGAATGTCGCCCTTCTGCAACCTCCCGTCCACGTCAGCCGGACTACCTGGAAGCTAAATATTAATTTCGTTTTGGTACGACACCACCACAGAATTAGGTGCTTAGAAACCTATAATAGAAACCGGTTCGGCTTGTGTTCAATACAAAAGACAAGTTTTGAACACAAACCGAACCGGTTGAATTAAATACTTCCTTTTTTGCACTCCCAGGAAATAGGCGGAGCTGCCATCGCGTTAGACAATATGATAATTTTTTGTATTTTTTTTTAATTTTTTATATTTAAACAGCAATAATTATAACATAACTTAGCGGATACACTACCTTATTCACCTACTTTGCTGCAGTTAAGAAGTGATAAAGCAAAAAAAGTATTTAGTATTTTAGATTGATATTTTGTCAAATAATGTGTCGTCGCTACTAAAATAAGATTTTACTTCTTTATTAAACTTATCGAGTATCCAATACACTTTTTCAATTTACGACTTACTAAAAAAAGCATATTTATTTTATTTATGAGTTTTTCTAATACGCAACACTATAAACATTAGTGTAAAATACAGTTGTATCAAATATTCATTTACGAACGGAGCAAAATTAAATACAAAGTGCTGCTGGTCATATGAACTGAATACTTTTTTTTTTTAAATTCTGTTTTTATCAATAAAAAAATTAATCCATAATGCATTAATCAAAATTACATGTAGGCAGTATAAGGCATTAACACTAATACAGCAACGAAAAAATTTTCATAATTTTCGCCAGACGGTGAATATTTTAAAAGAACATGAAAACCATTTTGATTTATTTAAGTCCCATACGCATTAAATTATAGACACCCTATTTATAGACGTGGACGTATTGAAATCAATAGTGTGGACGCTGGATGTGGTCTCACAGAAGAATCATTTGATGGCGCTGATGCGAAGCAACTGGCATTGATGAGCATAAACTTTATTAAATATATTATATACATTAAGAGATTTAGCTGTTTCAATCTCGTACAGCCTGTAACATTTATATTGCTGTAAATGACGGAGCGTGGTCGCTTCGACATTGGTATATCTTCTAATAAAACTTCTAGAATGCACAGAAATTCTAGAAGAGTCGGAGATGTGTTTTAGATTCGGGCGTGTGGATGTCCAGCCCAGCTCGGCCGTCACCATCAACAACCACCAGTGAGATGACCACGTGAGTGGGGTCCGAGGCAACGAGTGAGCGATTCTGTTTGACTTAAAAAATCACGTGGTCGAAAACTTATTCGGTAGGTACGTTTCGGTATTAGGGCAACATTTCTAGACGTGTGCCGGAAACAAAAATGCAGGGAAATAATGGTGGCTGGGGAAAAAAAAAATCAATATTAACAAACATAAAACTAACTATATCAGATATGTATACTCCGGGAGGCGGTGTCCTTGCCATCATTCCCAACCCTAGGCCTTTTCCTGGCTTCTTGGGCAACTCGACCTCAACATCTTCATACGGGATCGGATCCGGACGAAACACTGTCATCTTAATCTACAAAAAAAAAATTCACCAATAAATACCATATCTCCAATGTCAATTAACTGCTTATTATAATTATTACTTTACGTTAGATATCTCCTACTACCAATGATAAAATAAAAACTGAACAACTCAAAAAACAATATATTTTCGGCTGCCTTTCCTTATAGAATGGCACTTCCAAAACAGAATAGCTTTTACGTGCACGATTTACCACATCAAAATATGTGCACGATTTACCACATCAAAACAATAATGTCGAATTTAAATATACTCAAAAAAAAAGTTGGCCATTGCAACAAGAAGTCTAATTGACATAAGGAATTCGCATTGTTGACTTTAAACGAACCAATATTTTGGTTGCGTTAACCAACTTAAATATTGGTTCGTCTATTCTGTTTGGTCAAATTATACGCATCGTCTGTTAATTCAACGAATCACTCGGCAATCGCAGCGACATTTATTTAACCAAGCTAAAAACATGGTCAGAATCTTTTTCACGGTCTGAGGAAATACAAACCGCAAGTCTGTGCCTTGCACCTGTGCAATGTTTAATTTTGAATTGTTGGAATGGTCTTAGGTCTTACTCTCGTCATAGAGAACGTGGGGTGTGGATTAACTAACAGAACGTGGTCACTGATGCGATTATAACGTTCGAGATACCCAGTTTAGAAGCTCATCGAAGCATGGGACCAGTGGTTTTTAACTCATTGATCAATTTACCCATGGTAACGATTGAAAGCCGACACCTTCTGGTATGCAAGCCACGCCCTCAACTCCTGAACTATAACCGCTTCTATTCTAACATATAAACCGATAGTATCGTATGCGCGCGTCTACCTTATGAGCGTTCTGCTTTATCGTCAAGCAGACCCTTTCGTGTGACATTTCTTTGGTGATGGTCACCCCGCCACACTCCACTATCTGGTCGCCGGCTCTGAGTCTACCGTCTTTTCCCGCAGCCCCGGTGGGATATACTTCTAGGATAACCGCTGCTGGACCCTGAAATTTGACATTTCAAAATAGTGATAACAAAATTTAACGTTCATATCTTTGACCGCCTGAATTTGGTGTACAGATATGAAAAAAATACACTACAAATAGAAAAATACAAGATAGCTTAAATATTTCGAAAACTAATATTAAGATTTACAAAATATAACGACTAGATTAAAAAGGTGTTTCTCCTGGGCTATAGTTAGGAAAGTTCTAATGAAAATAAATTCTGCAAAATTTGTGCAATTTAATATGTGAGTATATTAAATTGCTCACGTTTATTAAAGTGTCGCTTCCGCCCAATAAGATGATGCCCAGCGACTGGTTTTGGGTATTGATCTCTATCACAGTGTCTTTGTTGGGCTGCGCGGGCGCCGTGGCGGGATCTGGCGGTGGTTCAACTGAAACAAAGAAAATTCAAATGAGTATTTTTTCCGTGTTGTATTTACGTATATGTGCATGTAGGATTGACAGCTGCAATGTGTCCAGATAAATAATTGTTTAGGGTTATAAGACTTTTTGCAGTTATAGTACACAAACTGCTTCGAGGTTTAATTGTAACGAAGTCGCAGTAGCGAAACATGCATCTAGATGACGGCGCAAGAAACGTAAAATTCTGCATCTACACACAATACGCAATAAATTAAGGAGTCAGTAGTGAACGGTGGTTTATATGTGTAAAAGCTTAACGCCGTGATCGGCAGTCCGCCTGCCCAACGTGATGATTAGAGCCAATGGCAATTATTGTTCGATAAAAGTTAAACATTGTTCATTAGGTTTCGTCTCATGCTTAGAAAGCGTTGTGGGTATAGTAGAGAAGTGCCATTGGAAGGTGGTGTTTACGCACACTACGATGGCATTAAGTTAGGATTATAATTTATTAATATGCGTGTATTGATAATCACTAAATATTATTAGTCTGACCTTTTCTGACTATGCACTCTATTAAAATGAAACGTACGTTCAGAAATTCTGCACTAATTATATTGATGATCATGATAAATAAATATTTTAACACTTGCTCAGGTGTTCGATATCTATGAATATTTTCGAATTATTATAATATTCAATTAATTGGGTAGCGATTCGTATTGGAAGAGCAGATTCGAGGTTCATGTTACAGGCACCATCTAAATATATTCCAATAACATATTTTTAATAATGTTATTGGAATATCTCTCTCTGAAAGAGCGAGGAGAGCACATCACACGTCGGTCTCCGTGGGACAAACAGTGCGCGTGCGCCGAATAACGTTGTCACCCATTCTCCTGTTTCACAATTAATTCGTATAAACGAATCGACTTCGTTTAGGCTATGTGACGATCAATTTCTAGTCATACCTTTGGCCGGGGACGGCGCTGGCTTGGGAGTCTGCGGCCGCGACGGGCCCGGCGTCTTCAGCATCACGGGGTCCGGCGTCTGGTTCCTGCTGGTCGGCCGCGACGGGCCCTTGGAGCCTGAATGGAAGTGCAAAATGACGTTAACGCAACGAGAACAAAACAAATCAATCACCCATTTATCGTTCGCAAATGGTTGAGAAGTCGCTTTTTCATTTATTCGAATAATTTCATCAAAAGATGTGAGTTAAAAAACATATTCTTTATAAATATACAAATTGGAATAAAAAGAAATAAAAAAAGTCGAGAAGTGACGTTATTATCATTACAATTTAAATGTGACCGATTCAGAAATGAAATCGGTTAGTTAATAATACCCATTAATACTTCGATTCTAGTAAGTGAAAACGGTGGACAAAATAGAAGTTATTAAATAAAATTTTATATAAGCGAAGATCAATATTTAGATTCTCGTTTCTGAGCCAATACGCGTTCCAGTCTCGGACTCGGATCTGGAAATCGGTTCGTGATCTGACCCGGACCCGATTGGGCCGGTTCGGGGCAACGTAAAAGAGATTTCGCACGTTTTTGTGATATATAATACAATAATTTGTAATTATTTTATATCATGGTCCCATACACGTTAGGTCATCATACAAAGGCATCCTAGGTTTGCGCAGTGCGGCCAGACTAGCCCCTACACTGAGACAGAGTGTTGCGACACACCGAACTTCGCGACAGGAGTTTCATAATTACCTATTAGAGACTGTGCACGAAATGTAGAGGCAGCACTGCTGCCGAAATTAGCGCAATCTGGTGTTAAATTTAAGCAGGCAAAAATATTGTAACATTTAATAGAATTATTGATGAAAGATGAAAAAATAATATAATTAAATATGGTTTTCGGCCGTTCTAACGGTCCTTTATTACCAAATACCATAATTTGAGAAACAAATGAAATTTAAAAAAATATTTAAATCCGTACGTATATAAAAATACATATGTGTAATAGGAGCAAAAAATTTAAGTAGCCGAATTGAGTTATAAATTACGTTTGCATTCTAGGCGACTTATACCTCTGATCGAGTTACATATATGTTTATAATTTTTCCACGAAGCATAAAAAATAAATTTATTTTATATAAGCTTATTAAAAAAATCAATTATATGTATATCCGAGTTCATTCAGTTATAAAATAATCGTGGATGCAATGAAAAATTACGATAATAATCGTATTTGTACGATAATTTTGCGTCTAGTACGATATAGAATCCTAAATCACGAATCATGCGCAAAAATACGATAATTCCTACTACAGTTAGTCAACGAAAACCAATAAAATTTCACTGATTAATTGACTTTGCATGTAACACACCTTATACAAAAAAAATATTGCGAAATTAGATAAATTTATTTAAATAAAAATAAATAAACAATAAAGCGCTTGCAACAGTCTACCATTTTACCACCAGTTAGCGTGACACTCTATACCCATGGCTTTTATACGACCGTAAGTAAACATTGCTAAGACACATCAACCACAAAACAACATAACCGAGCTGTGGTAAATTCGGTACCACGACACACGGCTGGACGTAGTGTCGGTCTGTAGTGTCGTCAGCCGTTTAAAAGCGCCAACAGTGACCGACATTGGGCGCGCACGTTCACCGGAGTGTCGCGACACTCGTGACACTCACCGGCCGCCGACGCGGAGTCGTCGGGCGAGTCGTCCTTCTTGTTGGGGTTGCACACCGTCAACACCACCACCCCCTCGGTGCGCTTCAGTGTCGCCGCCGCCTGTAACAATAGGGGGCGTTGTTGACTAGGGTTGCGTATTTTAAAAAAATAGAGAGCGTTATTAGGAATTGCCATTTTCAAAAATCACTATCACCTATTCGTACATGAGTGCCGCTTTTCACTAAGAAATTAAAGCTTATAACAATATAAAACGTTATGTTTATATCAAATCTCTTATAGAGTCAACTAGACAAACGTGCTGTCAGATCTAGATGTGCCTTAATGGTTACACTGGGCATAAAAGCTGACTGTCGTACTACCGCCCGACTCTAGTACTAGTGCACATACTTGATCTAGTTATATTTGGACAACTCAATAAAGGCATTTGACAACATCCGGTTGATATTTCCAATAAGATAGTTCCTTAGAAGTTCTTGGTTTATGGAAATAGAGTGACACATACGATGAAAAAATTATTGTAATATGAATACATTAAGAATATATTTCGTTCGACATATTAGCATAGATGTATTATGAACAAATGTCAAAACGAGTAACGTTCTTAGTTGTCACGCTCCATTTGCAGGCCATGCTCAAATCATTGACCAAATTTAACTCGTACGTATAAAGTATGAGGTAAATCTATCTTACACAATAATGACATGTTTCTCGATTTAATAACATTGCAAAATGTTATTAAACTAAAGAAAATGAAATCGAACAAAGTGAACTAATATAAACAACAATATCTCATTTTAGATGAAAAAAAAATTACTCTACACAATATCGCGTTATATGAATTTACATCAATACTTTTACTCTTTCATTGCACACATACTCTAACGATCGATTAATTTAAAAAATAGCTTTAACATAAAGTGTAATTAAACTCCACATTTCCTCATCGTCTCCAAACATAACAACAATAACAAATAACAACAGCGCAAAGTAAAACTCGTGACGTACTAGGCTCTTTTTATATACTGTTTATTCCTATAGGTCACCGAATTATAAACAATGGATTATAAAATGAAATACCTTTCAAAATTTTATTTTTGTAGACTTGTGTAATTAATTATTTAGCCCATTTTTAATTCCAATATTTTTGAATAGCAATTTAATCTACATTGATAATAAAGAAATTCACTAGCTATTGCCTGCGGTTTCGTCCGAGTGGTGGTCATTAAACATAACAATCTTTTAAAAAGACATGAAATTGGCTTTATTTCTTTGTTATCTTTAATCACCCATAGAAAATCTTGCAATCATCTCAAAGCCATTCTTTATTTGTTTCATAATATATGTAATATTTTATAATACAACCATTCTTTTTCAAAGCTATAATGAGTATAGCGAGATTTGTTTTTTTATAAACTTTATTGTTTTAAAAAATAAAAAAAGCTATGGATAGACGGAAACATTTGTTTTTTCTGTGACACTTGTACGTCAAAAAATCTAACCATAGGTAGGTATTATCTGTTCAAATAAACTCAGTAAGTACTTCAGGTTGAAGAGAGGAAAAGATATCAATTTGCTCTCTGTTTAACCTCTAGATCAGGTATAGGCAACCTTTGACATGTTGTCGGCCAAATTTCAGTGTGCAAATACGTTCGCGGGCCGCGTTCAAAAAGTAGTGCATTTAAACTAGTGTTCATAATTTTTAGCCATAGATATTCAGACATGATTTTTTTTTTAATGTCTCGCGGGCCGGATCAGGTCTTACAGCGGGCCGGACGCCGCTCGCGGTTCGGTTGTTGCCCACATATGCACTAGATAATGTAGCGTGATAAATTATGCCTTAAATTAAACAGTAGATTACTGCTAGTGAAGCACAAAAAAATTATTGAAATCGGTCTATCAACTTTTGAGTAATGCTTAAACCAACAAACAGACACACGTTCAGACAAACATGCAGATATACAGACGAAACTTTTTACAGCAGCTGTTTTAGGGTCTATGTTATGTACGTACCACTTATTTTTCAAAAAATTATTTAATATGCAGATTTGGTTTCCTTACGATTTTATTATTGGTATGAATAAGATTACTTCGTCGTATATTGCATATATTATGGAGGGAGACAATTATTCAAGAATAATAAGGAAATAGAATTGTATAAGTAAATGTAACAAAATAATTATTACGTTTACATTATATATAAAAACGATTCTAATTATTTTATAAATCTGACTTGTATATTAAATTTTACATCCTGAAATATATTGCCATCCACTTCACGATCCTGATTTCATGTGTTATTTTATTCGATCAAAAGACATACATACAACTTTATTTCTACAATTTTTCTTTATATACGCAAAAAATTATTTATAAAATTACGCCTGAATCGTTTGTCGTAACACTTCATAAGATATATTACTACTTAACTGTACTTCAACAATAATATAATATTCACTGAACGTACGATTCAAATTAGAACAATAGGCATTTGTACTTCAATAAGGTTATTAAGCGGCGTTGTAAATATTATGAAACATAAAAGGACACCACGTATGGTAACGGAAAATTATACCAAGTAAAAAATATTTCGATGGTATGATTAAAAACATTTAGCACCTTCTTTTTCCTCTTGGTATCATAATGTAACACGCTTATAATTATAAAATAGGGCCTGTGATAAAAACGGGAAGATTTAATAATTAAGGTGTAAATTTTTAGTGTTAAAAATATATAATTATGTATGGTATGTAATTATTTTATCGTAGACGAAGAAACTTAATTATCGTTAAAGCTTACAATGAACTTATAAAGTGTTATAATTCTTATTAGAGTTAAATTATTTTTAACTTTTGAGGTCATTTTATTAACAAATTATAAAAGCTTGTTTATTAAAAAGGTTTTTTTTTTCTTTAATACTAACTTGTTTCACTGAAGGGAAGTCAGGGAGTAGAGAAAGAAATAGGATGGTTTCTATATAAAAAGACGTAGTAACAAAATAAAAGGCGCTGATTATAACATGAACAACAAATACACGAATTATGTTTTGCGTGTGCGTAAAATATATTCATTACACTTACCGAATCGTAGCTGCATCCTAAAAGCGTGTCCTTGTTGACCGCTAGTATCATATCACCTATCTGTAGGCCGGCCTGTAAAATAATAAAATAAAACAATTATAAAATGTAAATTAATAGGTACATTAAATGTAATAAACATTTCAGTTACATTGATAATTATTTTTTGTTCATTGAAATTGAAGATTATTAATATTCTATAAAATCGTACAATTTTCTCCAAAATATCGTAAAAGCGATAATTAGTGAGGTATAGAGTATTTATGTGTTTGTTAGCGAATGCGCGCATAGACACTAACAAACACATAAATAAAAAATCCAATTTTATGTGTCATACTTTGATGTACATTAAAGTAGGATACACAAATATAGCTTCATAATAAGCAGGAGTATATTTTAATTAGGCACTATCTTTTTCTTGTTCTATTATCGTTAAGTACTCTTGTGAATATGCTTTTTAACCGACTTCAAAATTAAAAAGGAGGAGGTTCTCAATTCGACTGTATTTTTTTTTGTGTCCCAAAATTCGTCCGAGCTTCTCAAGCCGTCCGTTGCGTACGCACGTTTTCGATATTTGCAAGCAGAGAATAATCATCAAAAATTGTTTAAGACTATTCAGTAACTCGAGCGCAACTCATTACGCGTGAATGACTGAATAATTCGATTCGGCTATTTATTTCGGTAATTCATTGCGCCCGCCAGGCTCTTCGGGACTCGCGTAGGCTCTCGCGCCGCAAGCGCCGAGGGGCTGCCTTTAATCGCTTTCATATAGAAGGATGACTTCCCGCAGATCGATCAATGTCCTGCCGATAATATAGATTAAAAGTGATGCGAAAATATTATATCGTCGTTTGTGTGTGTGTGTGTGTGTGTGTGTGTGTGTGTGTGTGTGTTGTAGTATTAATATTTAGCACGCTTTTATTACCTTGTTGTATACACTACAGAATATATTGTATTTTGAAATCTATTCATGGCGGCTTTCCTTCGAACATCGCTTATATTAACATTTTAATTTAAAACATAGACGTCTATGTTTTAAATTAAAATGTTAATGTAAGTTGTTTACTTAAGATGATAAGTATGTAGAAAAGAATGTCAGACATGAATATTTTCTTGTTTCGTATTTTTAAGGAAAGATTTTTTCGTAATCGGATTTTAGTTTTTGGACTTTTTATTGTTTTAATTATTTTTGAGATTCTTTTTCTATGAAAGTGTATATATAAAGTGCTATTTTACAACTTGTTTATTAAATGTGTTAATTGAAACTCTTTTACTTGTTATCCAACACAACATTTCCAAATAAAACAATCTCTTTTATTTTATACCTTCTAGAGAGCACCATATTAAATTTAGTGTGATATCACACTGCCTGTACCAGCAAGAGATAAATACGCTTCTAACCATATCTCATTTGTCAAATTGTGATAAGTAGTTTAGAAGTTATGCGGCAACATACATACAGGGTGACATCATAAATCCCCTTTTGGTTTCGCCGTGATCGGATAAATAAAATGTAAGTTAATTATAACACCGCTGTTTGAAATGAATTAATATTGAATAAATATTGTTCAAGTTCCTAAATCTTTGCTGGAAATTGTATTGGAACGAAGTTCCTTATTGCAAGTTATCGTATTACACGTTATCCTGCATACTTGGCGAATAAGAGCTAGATTGAATAATAATCGTCCCCTTTGGGTGTGCCGTAGTCAAACGAGCTAAACTCAATGTAGCTGTGTTGTTTCGTAACCGAATTCCTTTGGCCACCTTCCGACTCCATCATCAGGACCCTGGGAGTCATTTACGACCGCAGTAATCGTAAAGACAATTTAAAGGAGCCCAAACTCGATGACACTACGACATTTCGTTGCAGTGTTCTTAAGAGAGAAGCTCAATTTTCGTCAATTTTTTCGAACAATTTTTAAACTATTTTTTTATACATAAAAATTATATTCAAAATCCTCTCGTCGAGCTCTTCCACTAGATATATCTCACGATACAGTTCTAAATTTTTTTTGTGTGCACAATATTGGGAGATTACGATTTTTTTTGAGATCGAGTAAATTGTAGTCTTTATAATAATGAATCGATTAACATGAACGGTGCAACGTACGTAAATAAAAACATACATGCATACTGTATAGATTACTAAAATCATAATCCTTCCTTATAGCTTCACCGTAGTCGGGTAAAAAGGGATATGTTGACAAAAATTGGAATAGTGGCAATGCGACATGTTTAATTAACTAGCTCAATGTATTGACATTCGCGCTATATTGAAGCACGACGTAGCAAATGTACTCGTGTACAGCGACTGCATGAGACGGCTCGTTTCCCCATAATCACCACACCAAATGCACGAGGGCAACTTCGCACGTAGGCGAAGTTTTCCGATGAAATTTCGCCAACTTTTAGAGCTAGTGCTAATAGCTAGTTCGGCCCGTTCGTATTTTAGGAAATCATTTGCCGGCGTGAGCCCGCTGGCCCGACCTGGGCTAGCTTTAGACGAAGGGATTATCTGTACATATAATGAAGCTGTGGAGTGCCGAAAGTTTGTACCGGCATAGTAGATTTTTGAGAAAAAATCGATCGGGGACCCTTATCGATAATGGAACACGTTTCAATAGTTCTTGGAATTTTTGTTATGTTTTACTGTTTCTTTGCTTGCTTGTGCGCGTTTCGCGTGAAAACAGTTGAATAAATTTGAACGAGAACTTCGCTAACGGCTTAATGGAATCTCCGATCACGTTATAGGCTACAATAAACTAAATAAAATAATTGAATTGTAAGTTTCTTTTTGTTGAAATTGAAACGAATGGCAGAATAAGAATCGGGGTCATAATTTACAGCGTTGATCGATCGATATAAAAGGCAGAGGAATTCGTTGTATCTACGCACAGGAGGAGCCAAGGGCGAAACTAAATTTACAGATAAATTTCTGTACAGATAGACAGTTTTTATAGTTAGCTTGACGTGTGTTACCTGTTCGGCGGGACTGCCCTCCTGTATGTCCGATATGAAGATCCCCTGGCCAACCTCCGCGTGCCGTCCCTCGATGATCATGATGCCCAAGCTGGAGGTGCCCTGCAAACATAACGGACAGAGATGTTAGACCATCACCTCAACCTAATGTGCCTAAAGTCCATCACTTATGTTAGCTCAAATTCGTGCAGTTAATAAATCGTCCGGAGTTGATTTCATATTTTGTGTATGCCACTTCGTGAATGCTTATTAAATATCTACAAAATAAAGAAATATAGAAAACGTTGGTGTGTCCAGTAATCTAACCGATGTATAATTTGTGAACTTATAGATACACGCTCGTATGTAAAACATCGTAATAATGCAGAGGACATAAAAAAAAATAGGCTAATTAAATAAAAACCGTTAAGTCCGAACGAACTGTAATTATTTCAATGAAACAAAGCATAGGAGGAAAATCCATAAAATTAGGTATTCCATTATTAATATTATCACGTTGCCCAATTAATAATAGTGTTATTGCGTGCGCCTGTTTATAAAAATTGAGTCGTGTCAGGTCGCATAGGGTGATCTACTTTGACACCGAAAAGCCTTCAAGGCTGTATAGGTATCACTGAAATGCTAAGTTTTTTTTTATAATTCTTAACCACGGATTAATGGCTCTGTATCCGTGTAATATAAGAAGCGGCAGCCGGTCGAACCTTGGAACGGATCGTATCTCTTTTTGTAATAGTTGATGTTTGTCTATACATATAATAAAATCGTAAGGAAGCTAAATCTGCACATTAAATAGTTTTTGAAAAAGTAAGTGGTGTGTACTATATACTTAAGACAGACCCTATAACAGCTGCTTTTAATTCTTTTTGTTTTTCCGGATGTTTGTCTGTTTGTTTGTTCAAGCATGACTCGAAAATCAATGGAATGATTCAAACTTTTTGTTTATTAGCATTTATGTAATGCTTAATTTAGAATACAATTTATCAAACCATATTACCTAGGGGCTAGATAGGAAGCAAATTTAAAAGTTTCACCATTCTTGATTTCAAGTACTTATGGAATTGTAGTACTGATTTGGACAAATGGTACCTACTTGTCTTGATTTTTTGATAGTGCGAGTGTAACAGAAAAGAAAAAGTGTTCGACAATCCATAGCTTTTTAATTTTTTTGAATCAACGAAGTCAATGAAAAGGAAGAAACCTCGCTATAAAAATCGTGGCTGTGAAGAAGACCCCATGACATGACGTCTAAGATTTTCTATTGGTGATGAAAAACAACGAACACATTAAAGTCAGCTGGTCTTTTATGAAAGCTGTTATGCTTCATAAAAACCACGCGAACGAAGTCGCGAGCGATAGCTAGTAAATAATATAAACAAACTAGACAGACTTCGGTACGGGTAGGAGAGTTAATGTAAATGTACAGAAGAATGTGGCGCAGGACTGTTAATTTAGTGATAATGTGATTCGGATCTATGAAACGGATCGCGTTACCGCTCCACGGTGAGGCGGATAATCAGCTCTTGACTCCTCGTTTTGAAACCCAAACGGTATATCAGAGGCAGTTCATTAATCTATAATTTTGACGTTGAGTGATGTGCTTTGTAAAAGCAATGATAAAGAGCGGGAAAGAATAATGCGTGTCGGTTCCGACGCGCGACCCTAAATTACTCCTCAAGTATAATTTAAAGTCCCAAAATATACGCAACAGTGAGGGAGGTGAATAAACACATCTGTTATTATACAAGATGTATGTACGTACAGATGATGGTGAACATGATAGAGATATTGAAAGCTGGAGTGGACGCTTGAAATAAAGCGAATGGAGATGTGCGAATATTTTGCGCAGGGGGACAACATAACAACGAATTCATTTTATTTAACACTCGTTTTCGCTCCCGATGGGAAGCGAAAATGTACCGTGCCACAAACAACATACGAACATTGATTTTTAAGGGGTGAATTCCATAAATATTAAACCGCTTGGCAAGACATGACAAGACAGCGGGTCCCACATCTGCGCGCGTCATAATCAAGTTGATGACGATAAATGAGATAGGTTCTAGTGCGTCACCGCGCGGTGGCGCCACGTTCGCACGAAGCGGCAGCTGCTGCCGATGACGCCGCATGCGGCGCGCGGCGGGAATTATTTTGATAGGACAAAGAGCTTATCAGATACATACTCAAAAGCGTTTCTTACGATAACTTAAGCACGAAATATAACTTATATTTACGTCAGTACGACATAATATTTTAAACTTCGCTAACTCTTTTTTTTTCTTCTTTCTCTTCTGCATTCAAGTAAACTCGTTCCGTTCATACATAACTAGCTATCTGCCCACGGCTTCGCCCGAATGGACATAGAAAAGCTCCTTTGTCCTTATCCATTATCTTATTTATGCTTCGATGTGGTTCTCAATTCCAACTCTGATATCAATTCCTATTTCGATTTCAGTCTGACCCTGGTTCTGCTTTGGTTCCAGGTTCCAGTCCCATTGTAGGTTTTAATCTGACCTGGTTATCAGTTCTAATTTCGGTCTCACGATCGGTTGCAACTCATAATGTCTTCAATACAGGAATTGAGGTCAATAATAATTACTGACCTAAACGATTTTGCATTACATATTCGATACAGAAATTTAATCAATTGTCTTTTTTGTGTTAAAAGTGCACAACTTTACTTGTTGAAATTGACTTAAATTCCTCAAAAAAATTCTTTATTTTCTCAGCAATATATCAAACATAACCCGCAATAACAATCGAATGAACGGTTTTTGAGTCTACAAGTGACAAACAGATTAATATTGATTTTTATTAATCAATATATGACGATTAATAAATATACATGCTACAGGCGAAATAATCTTTTGTTGCCGACTGACGGCAAAATGAAAATTACGGCTACAGTTTGAAAACTCTTAAATAAGTCGGGCGGCACCTGCACGTCACCTATGCTCGGTGAAATCATGAGTGTACCATAAAAAAAAAAAAACATGTCCATCCTCCATAGACAACTGTCGCGCTGAGAGTCGTATGGCCGATGTCAGTCGACGCAACGACATGTCGCTGAAGTGGCGCCACCTACCGACCGGCAACAAAAGAACGCTTGCAAAATTGCATTCGCGCAATCCATTTATCATCCCGCCGCCGGGCGTGGATCTCATCAAAAGACGTGGTTATTTCGGCAGCCACGGCTAACCTCATAAATCTGCATATGTCGCCGCGTACACGAGCAAAATGTGAAACTTCCATAGATTATGGGGTATTTTAATTGTATATGTATATATATAATTTTTATGATTTTACTCAAAAATTAGTAGAGATATTAAAGTGAAATAATATGAGAAATTTCGCCGACTTACGCGTCAGTGTTATGTTCTGGTGGCGACAACACTTATATTTATCAAATATATAAATATTTATCAGCCTACATAATATGGTCACGAAACGTATTCACACATTTATGAATGTAACGCGTAACAGAATTTTTTTTTCTAATGTCTAAAGAAGTATCATTTCGATATAAAATTACCTTTTTGATGGACACGTTGCGGACACCTCTGTAGGCAGCATACTTGTCCTCCGACTGCGGCAAACGGAAACAAAAAAAAATTAACAAGTGTTTCGTATACGTAAATAAAGTACATACCCACTCGAATATTCGGCTTTAACGAGTTTCTCGAGTGAGATCAAAGCTTCATTCAGGTAATCATTATCTCACTTTCTGTTGATATTGAATAAGTAAACAGGCGAATTTTGATATCGTAAACTCAATATCGACATCAAATAATAAAGTATAACAAAACACGAGGGATGTAATCTACGCACTCATGTTATACGGATCATTTTTGTTATTGCTGTAAAGTGTACTTTAAATTATGTGGAGGTACTCTAAACAATTCGTATAGATATATAAATACATACACATATATATATATATATATATATATATATATATATATATATATATATATACATTGATGTCACGGAAATAGCTGTCAGTATTTCGAAAAAAAATTGTATTTTGGTGACGTTTTACTTTTCAAAATCATCTATATAGGCGCCTTGTTAGAAAAAAAAAAATGTCCTGCTAAGGGTTATTTAAATAGCGCCATCTTGTAGAATTTTGAGGTAATTAAACTGTTGCTATGCTATTAGTTCTACGATTGCCACTACATGACACAAATTAGACAGATGGCACTATGCGATATTATTGTCACGATCGCAGGTACCAGGTATATTACGTATACTATTTTTGGAAAAGATCCCAAGTATTTATTTCTCTTGGGAAGTTACCGTTTTTTAACGATAATCTCGAAAAAAGGAAAGCTCGATTGCCCGGATACTGTTACTCAACAATCTATATCGATATGGATTTGAGTAATTCAAATACTCTTCGAAGACACTTTTCGTATTACAGACACCGAAAAAATCGATATGATAACTACATTGGACCCATTCGCGTGGAGTGTCATCTGTCGGATTACGTCGAATGTCTTTGACATTTGAACGAGTAAGTTACGTCGATTTTGACGCGTGGTCTATGTAAGTGCTTTTGTTATTTCGTTTTGTGGTTGCGTAGTGTCAGTACCGATTAAAACTTCATCGTCTAACGGAAGTAAATGCGGTATCGTTTTAACGTAGTACTGTATACCTAGTAGCGATATCGATATGAAGTCGATACAGGAGTCCTGACTTCATATCGATATCGCTTGATGAGAAATGTAATTGATCAATAGGTGGTTTGCTGCGTATAAAAATTAAATTTGTGTCGATGAATTTTACAGGTGGATAAAAGACTATTGACTTCTACAAAAATATGTGATATTTTCTGCTTAAATAAATATTAATTTATTTCGGAAAACTTGGAAAAGATCACGCTAAAAATTATGCCTTTCAAATATTTAGCGTAATTTCTTTTACAAAAATATTGATTTTGATTTTGAACCAAAAAGTCATGTCATTTTTTAATATAAAATAATATTTAATTCATAATGAACGTTATTTCTTTCTATTAGTTTTATAAATACTATAATTGCTTTTAATTCCCTATAAACGTAATAAAAAGTTTAATTCATATTCTTTATAGCATATTTAAAGGAGAAACGAGCAGACGAGCCAACAGAAAGTACAGGGCAACGCACGAAACTCTGCCGCTGTGTAATAAGTTACTAAAGCGTCGCAATGGCGTAAAATAGGACCGCGGAGGAGAAGAAGGAAGAGTCGCAGAGCGCTATAATTGCGCATTGCATCATTCGCAGGAATTCAGAGCGGCAAAGTTTCGTGCGTTGTACTGTACATGATCACCGCCATTGGAAATGGCTCGGATGATTTCAATAAAAATTGGTATTTTAATAACATTTGACTTTTCGTGTTTATCCATATGGATACCTATATAGGTATCTTCCCTGGAAGAAAGCGATTGAAAAACAAATTTTCTGAACGATTCTTTATTACAGTATTTCGTAAAATTTTAAGATAACTGCAACGGTGCATCGAAAATTGTAATTATACCACTAAAAATGGGCTAATTTGATCGAAATAGAATCACAGATACGACCGGATTCAAGATCGAGACTGGAACGTATTTAGCCCGAGACAAGAGTAGGACCGGAGTTGGGATCGTGGAGGATACGGCGTCATCAATCGATATAAAAGGTAACGATAAAATTTTAGCACACATCTACAGGTACAGAGTCTTGCTACGTGTAAGGAAAAATGTATTAATTTTTATAGAAAACATAATACCAAGTTGTCAAAAAAAAATCAACTTATCCGATCGCTACCAAACTTCAAAAGATCTGGTTAATGTGAAGATTTTCTGAAAATTTCATGAATATCGGTCCAATCGTTTGGGAGCTATGTTATTGGATACAGTGCTGAAGTACCAGTAGATTTAAAGTGATGTCCTCAACAACAGATGGCACTGCACGACATCAGTAAGACGTACAGCTCTTCGTGACGTTATTAACATGAAACAAGCTTATTTTTGTACTAGAACACAGCTTTTAGCCCGTTTGCGAAAGGTAGCCATCTCTTCGGAATCGCCCATTAAGGCGATATATATATAGAAATTATTTAGAAAAGAATTGTGTACAATTTCATATTCTATGAATATTCTAAGAAAGATATGGATGCAAAATACAATCATTTTTTTTGTGATTTCGTACTTAGCGATCATGCTTTAATGATTTATTTTATCCGCAAGAGTTTAAATTACATACTACTTTAATTTAAATGACGAACAAAGGCCTAAAGGCCTTACAAAAAGAAATTGTTAAAAAAGCTAAGTTTTGATGTCAACTATTGTCCATTAAAGTTTTCAAAGAAGAAATTTCTGACGAAAAATGTAAGGTGTAAAAACCAAAATCATTAGGATATCTTGCATATAATATGTAACTTCACGTATTTCTATTTTTTGCAGGATATTCTTACAACGGTGAGAACAATTTCGATACAGAAATATCTTTGTAGGAAATAATAGTGTTAGAGTTAGACCGTGAATCAACCAAAAAATTCAACCGTTAATGTAAAATAAGCTAAACACATAATAAGCCAAGAAAAGTCCAGCAAAATAAAAACCACATAACTATGAGCCAAGAAGTAAACGCCAATGTTAATGCTATTACAGCAGAACACAACCAATGTAATGGTGAAGAAAACTCTATTGAACTTTGTAAAGAGAATGAAACCATCAACGAAAATAAAGAAGAGCTGAGCGTAGAAAAGAAAATGCGATACTTTAATTGGAATTAAAAATACCGAAAACTTGTACGTAAAATAAGAAAATGAATCTATGTATGAAAACATTGGCATGCGTAAAAATGATGTTGAAGGCAAAATCGAAATGATTTTGAACAAAGCAAAGCATTCATTTTCTTACTGCAAATGTGATAGGCCATTAGAACAATTGGCGTCGTAAAAACGTACATCGACTAAGGCGTTTTCTATTTATAAAAAAAATCATCTTTGTCAAAATAACTTAATTTATAGAACTGTCGGACGCAAATAAAAAGTTTCTTTTACGATATTTTATAAGTTGGAAATTGAAATATGATACTGGCTGTTATTGTTGTATTGTGGGCGTATTCCTTCCTTTTCAAACACTAGCTTCATATGACTAGCTTTTTGAAGGTGTCGCAAGAAAACAGTGATATGTGCAAAATTTAGCATCGAACAATATCTAAATATCTCACTGAACAGCAAAATCCTTCATGGCAGAGCAGGTAATGAAAAGGGAAAATGTTCGGTGGTCTTGGCCGTACTAGTTTCATTACAGTGTTTTGTTCAGAGAGGCTTAAACAAGAGCGGGAGAGCTTCAAAAGAGACTCCGAAACGGATGACGCGCTTTGAATGTTACTGACGAAAATCTGGCAAAAGTCAAATCAAATGAAAAATATCTTTATTTCATGGTAATAGAATTTCACTTGAAACAAATCATTATGGTAATTTTTTTGGTATTGACATTAACACCCGTTCCAAATGTCAATTCATTTTTCGGTTTTGCTCAGAGATACATGACAGCCAATACAACTAGCACGACGTTTGAAAATTACGTGAAACAGCCTAATAGTTGAGCAGTTCAAACCCCACGAGTTTTTTTGTTCATTAGTATACTCAGATACGGCATAATAGCCCTTATCATATAACTATTTTTAATGAAAGTTTTAAATTCATGAAATGGTAAATTTTGAATTTCAAGTGGGATCTTATTATAAAAGCGCACACAAATTGCCCCTTAAATGATTTGCTAACTTCGCTCGAGTCCGGTTTTATGAGCAGCAAGGTCATCCTTATGTCTAGTGGATTAATTAATTCTAGAAAACCTAAGAATTAATTATTAAAAGATCGCTAGAGACATGGCATCAATAAGGAATGTATAAATGATATAATTCATATATATTTAGGGTTATTAAAGGTCGTAACGCCGGATCCCTAAAATGTTGACTCCTTTTGACACGAAGCGATGTATGAGATGTGGAGCCTTTTTAAATGCGAGTACACTTACGTCCACTATCATCCAACATATAAATAATTTACATTATTTATAGATCAAGAACCTATGATGAGACCTGGATTAGACAAAGAGACGCCCAAAGAAAATGCATATCATAAAGTCATAATTTGAGAATGAGAAGCGACTTTGGAAGTTCAAACTTCGCCCATTGACATGAAAACAAATGGGAACTATATCTTGGGATATGAAAGTTATATTATTAATAGATTATTATTAACTAAAAAAAAACCGTGATGACCATACGATAAAACCATACGATATGCTAATTTATTGCATTAACTTCGTGAGTAACACACTAAAAAAAGTAACTTAAAAATCTTTAATCTATTTTAAAGACCTTTCTAACTACGCCTTACATAAAGTGTTTGGGAACTAATTTTTATATTTACATATATAATATTTTATTAGTGATTTGGACAACATAAAGTGTTATTAAAACACAATCGAGCTTCTCCATAAAGAAAGCTTTAGTTTATAAATTTCACACATACGAATCATACAAATAAAAATGGGTATCCAGCTATTCCTAAATTACAATTAATCCTTAAAATAATACCTATTTTACATAATTTTCTGATGACATATGATTGCTTCATAGATTGTAGTTGAGTTAACCACAAATCACAACATAAATAGTTTCTGCTGTCTATCAAAATTACATTTACATTTTTCCTTATATATATATATAAATAAAATGGTCTGAAACAATATATATATATATATATATATATATATATATATATATATATATATATATATATATATATATATATAATGTATATTAAATACCATTTTATTTATTAACTCTATATGCACTTCACCATTTCTTTTTCGTTCGCTTCTATAACCCATAACATCAAGCGGTACGGGCAAGTGACCCTTGTATTATGTACATATCAAGTAGTACAAGTTACATCAATGTGGGTTATTTGTGTTCGTACACATCCGGTTTTTCGTGTCGACTGTAAAATAAAAGATTACGTCGACCGATCGATCAGGGCACGATCATTTTACACGGCCAACGGACAATTAATTCATGTCGATATATCGATATACGTTTCACGTAAATTTTACTAATATGCACCTATAATAAATTGCTATGTGCACTATAGGAATGGTTCTCGGGTTATGTGACTCGTTGTCTCATGTGGAGCAGAATATCTAACGAAATCAGTGAAACGGATGATAAAATGTCCCGTACGATATATAGGTACCTAATGTGTACTGTACACACGAGGATTTCATTAAATTTTTATTCGTCAATTTTAACATTGTCACATGAGACATTAAGTCACATGGTCCGAGAATTACCTCTCCGGTCATATAAGAATTTGAAAATTCTTAGTTTTCAACATGCACTCTATCGATATAAACCTTTATCAGCGATGTGCCCTGTTGAGTTACTTTTCATCGGGTTATTGGATTTTCACCCTTAAATCCGACCAACATTACCTCATATTTTGAATATTTACCATTCAGTATTTCCTGGGACGTCGTCACACTGCGAAATTTTTAGGATAAGAATCAAGATTTTCTTAACAATTCTCTAAGTAATTCTACATTTATGAATTAAATCGGTTAAAAATTATGAACTGTGAAAAAAAGACAAACAGACAGACGTAAAAGAGATTCCTTTTTTATTTTAGCACTTATGCAATTTCGAAATGTAATATCCCGAAGGAGAGGTAACTGAGAAGACGGTATCAGATCACAGTCTCCGCGTTGCACAAAACGCATCGATGCATTTTATCACGTCTCGGTGAACAATTTGTTGAACTTTAGCGGAGTCCTGCGCAGGTTTCTTGAGAATATTTTCCTTCACATTAAATCAATTTAATGATTTTTTTTTCTAACTTCAGTAATAGATATTTATTTGCCCCTTTACATGTTACATAATAAGAAAAACTAATTCCCACTAAATACCTGATTAGCTAAACATTTACTAGTAGTAATAGATGTGAAAAATTCCTATGTAAATAGTAAAAAAAAAACTAGTACTTCATCGTTCTGATTAAAGGAATCATTTGTCTACTGAGTATTCTGAGCTTTAATTTAAAACTATTAGAGGAATTTTTGGGCGGACATACAAAAAACAAACGTGCATAATAATTTAAACGTACAAATTTACACGATTTATAAATTTCTGTTGGCCTGTTTTGCGGTGGCTATAAATTTACAAGTTTGAATGTTTTTTTTTTTTTTAAATCTGTGGTGGCATCTTTTTTTTTTTAATAGTTGTGTTTGCATTCGACGTACATACTGGGTTTTATATGAAATAGTATTATAAAAAAATTAAACAATATCAGCAACAGCAGTATGTTTAATAATATGGAACGGAATGTGAAATGCTTTACACCACCTGCCCCGTAAATCTTAAAGGGTGTTCAACGTGATCATGAATTCAAAGCAAGATCAAGAACAGAATGATGTGTTTTGTCCCGCAGAGGAAATAATTTTGATGTGGCAGACACTGGCTATCCGACTATTAATAACGAAAAGACTGTGTGGATAACAGAGAGGGATTATGAGGAAGCGGTAAAGGAAAAGACTTGTGAGATATAACGGAAGATGACAACGAATGCCATCGCACCAACACATAACTGGAAATCCCTGGGAATAGATAATATACACAACTTTGGGCACAATAAATTTACTACACTACACAATATAATAATAGTTAAGAATTTAATACAAATGGTCAGATACCACACTCTGTGCAATTAGTAGTTAAAGGGATTCTCTTTTAGATGCTACCCAAAAGTCAATATTGACAACAGCCAGCACAATGCAAACCGATCACGAGCTTACCAAGCCTTTAAGAAATCTACATTTACAATAATTCATAAAATTTAGTCGTACCTAAAACAAAATAATATTTTAATACAAAAAAAGAGGGCTAACCACTTACCGAGCAAGAAGTAATTGGTAATTGACTCTTTAACTTACATAATTTATTCATTTAATAGGGTATATGTAAAAGTTTCAAGCTCACCAAACTGAAAATCGATCGTACAAAACAAGCGATCCTTGACACCTCTCAGATAGTTTGGAAATTGATGAGAAAGTTGAAAACTTTAACTAGTAGACACTTGTTGTAGGCTATTTGGCTTTAGCACGGAAACGAGCCGGCGCGGCCGGTGAGACACGGCGCCCTCATAGAATACGGACGTGCAGTAGACGCTTCCACTAGCGTTTCAATTTATGAGTGAGAGTTCCGGTGGTCCACTTCCCTATCTATCGAATATCCTAGCAACGCACTAATGACTTGTCTGGTGTTGCGAGTGTCCATAGGCGGCGACGATCACCTACTGCTGATCTATATGTGATGATGTTGTGATGATGGTTATAGAAACCCGTAAACGACAATTTTCAGCGGTATAAAATAACAAAACTTAGCAGTAAATAACTAAAAAAATCCTTCAAAATCTCACGGGATCTATATTTTCAATGAGCTGACGTGCATAAAGGTTTCTGATATAATATAATACTTGTCAGGAAAAAACAGAGAATAAATACAATGGTCAGGTTAAGTCGACTCTATAGTCCATAACAACGTATGGTATAGTTTTATATTACGGCACGTGTACGATATTCAATAGAAACTTAATTTACGAAGTAATCCATACGCAAACATCGTTAATTCCCGCACGCTCGCGCCAAAAGCGTCCGACCACAAAACAGAGATAACAAACTCGAATTTCATGCGGCGGACGACACGATTGTCTCTGGTCAAACAAGACCGGATAGCGGCACCTGATCAAATTTTGCCACGAGACAAAAACACAGACGGCGATACCACCTGTGGTGGTGTTTCGAATATAAGTTATATCGCAAACATACTCCTGTATTAATAAGTTTTTACGTCGTTCTCTGAGACGCTTTGTTTTGATATAAAGCGACAGTTTTTTTGTATATTCAAAATGTATATTAACTAATTTATTTAAATTTACAAGTTTCGTGTCAATATTTATTATCTCGGATAACTCGCAAAGCGGCTGTGATCGCTTGCGGTGACGGTTTGGCAGTTAGTTACATATGCGGAGGTCGGCGGTTGAATAGTTAATCGCATATATGCAGTTTAATGACATGTATCTCAAATAGATCTATTCTTGAGAAGGCATCTTCAGGAGCTAGTTGAGAAAATTTTACGACAAAAAGAAGAATGCTTCTCGGCAAATAAATATAGCTTATTCTCGGTACAAAAAAATATATAACGCTGTTTGAGAGAGAATAACTTAAAATTAGTTGAAGATTTACGTCATTTTGTCCTAAGTAGGTGTCTCTTGTGACATCACACATGCAAATAAGTAGTGTGTGTGGATGTTTTATATAGGGATGGGCTTAGTGACCGCCAGTGGAACACGATTTCATTACATAAAACATTTTTTAGGTATTCTCTTCCTTAAGTCGTAAATAAATAGCCGGGGCCGATATTAAGGTTTATTACTTGCCATCAAATCAAACCAAAAATGTCTTTATTTCATAGATAACGGAATTACATTTGAAATATGATATTGATTATTAACATTACGGCATTAAAATTACGACCCATTCCAAACGCTGATTCACCTTAAGTACTGTAGAACTTGGAGAAATACAAGGGTTGCTCTTTTTTGCTCCTATATACAAAATATTTAATAATCAACAAAGTGAACACGACACTTAGGAATAGCAAGTAGGAATCTCCGAGCACTTCAATCCCATGTCATGTAATTTTTTTTTTAACGAAATATTTAAATTCATAGAATGTCAAATTTTGAATTCTGTGTATGATTTATTAACTTTATTGAGTCGGGTTTTATGAGTAGCGAGGTCGTTCTTATGTTATTGTTATGGCTGTCGCACATTTTTTGAAACAATTTTGGATTTCTCTTGACATCCACCAGTTTTTCGTATAAAAATTGTGACGCTACAGTTAAAATATTCAATTCATACTTTTGTCTCTGAGATATGCTTTTGATCTCAAATTATAATTAGCAAAATTAGCTCACTCCACAGCACAAAAATTGTGTTAACATCACCTGTATGACCCCATAATAAAATTTCGCATGTCGTCGAATTCTTCTGACTGCATATGCTTCAGCCTAAACCTTTTCGCTAATCTGGTTATATGAGAATTCCAATGTAACTTAGCCTCTATAATGAGATTAAGAAACAAGGTTGTGCCCACAATATCTTGTACCTCGTAATTGACTATTACGTTAGCATTGATCAATTTAGCACTAGACAAGGAGTATTTTATAAATTTTGTTTTCATCTTATTGACAAAAGGATTTATTAATACTAAACCATCTAATTACTTCAGATATGTTTATTTCGTCAAAAGCTGTTTGCTGCCTTACTTTTAAATAAGGAAGTATCAATGGCAAACAGTATAATCCAATGCTATTTTTTTAACACGTTGTGGTAGATCATCAATATAAACTAGGAATAGATATGGTCCGAGGACTGAACCCTGTGATATACCCATATTAGCTACAAATCCTGACAACCTCTCAACATTTATGTCACCCTTTGAATTCTACCACGCAAATAAAATCCAGAAGTCCAGACCGCTGACATCACAAAAATATAAATTCCTGATTAATTCACCATGATTAATGCAATCAAATGCCTTGGATAAATCACAACAAACATCAATTACTTCTCGTGAATGCTCTCAGACTTAAAAAAATATTCACCAATCCTATAACTCTACCTCACTAGTTACATTATCTTCCTATCATACTAATCGTCCTTCAGTTATACTAAAAAATATTGTTTTTGTGTTAAGTTAATTTTTATCATTCCATTGCTAAGGCATACTTTGCCAGAATTCTTTCTCAAAATGAGGACCCTGAACCTTAAGCCCTTTATTTTAGCCAGTGCGAGTTTAAGGCTGTTAAAGATCGTTGTCAACAATGCGGCGAGTACGCCAAGATAGGAAACGAATGGTTTAATTTGAATTAAAATAAAAATTAAACATTGGGCAATTTACTCATGGTAGGGATTGGAAGGTAACATTTTCGACCATTCCGTCTTCACCGCTCAATAAAAACAGCAAATAAAACGCAATGAAAAAATTGATTGTAAAAATGAAAATGCGAATACAATTAATTGAAAATACGGATATAGTACATGTTAAAGAAAAATTACCAAAACTCTGACATGCTCAGAAGTTCTTTTTTAAATTTATGTTTAAGCAAAATGAAAAGTTATTCAGTAACATGACTGTTTCGCGGCATTGTAACCCCTCACGAAAAGCGACATCTGCAATGAAATGCTTGCACGCTACATTATTGCCCTTCCCGAAATTAGAAGTTCACAACGATTGAACTTTTGTGTCAATGCAGGTAGCACGTTGCGATCCAGGGTGTGTAGGAGCCTACTGGCAGAATTGAGATCTTACTGAGGTTTACGGTGCATTGTAATCGAAAACGTAAATAGATAAGGTACGTGCGTATGCCGTGTGAGCTCATGCGAGTTGGGATTATAGCAGCAGCGGAAAGTGACAATTCGTCGTGAGACCTTAGACACAATGTAAGACCTACGATTAGCCAGTTTTCGGTTGCTAACAGACGGCGTTGTTGATTGTTATGAAAAGTGGCATCTCGCGCGGAATTGCGGCTTACCGTGAACAGCAACAATTGTAGTGGCGTGCACGACGCGCGCTACATCATTCTGTATACACCGCCTTGTTCAAGTTTTCATTCCATGCAAGTGAAGGCGCAAATCCCTCTTGTTACATTTTTTTTTTGTCAAGAGTTCTATGAGTCGAGTGTGTCGTAGAATATTCAGTCGAGTATTCTGCGACGCACTTGACTGAATATTGGGAAGCGCATCGGAATTAATGAAATTTATTTACTGGGAAAAAATTAAATATATAGATAAAGCGCACTTAACGCGCGAGTTCGCGGTACACACCTCATTGACGCAAGCTTAGGTAGTGAAACAAAATATGCTATCCACGTTTGCGTGCCGTATACAGTCTGATGTATGTCTGATTTATTGTCTGATGTATTGTTTATACAACAAGATCTTAGATGAAATTCAGAATTTGCCATTTTATGATTTTAAACGTTATGTTAAAAGAAAGTTATATGGCAAAGTCTGTGATATCGTGTCTGAATATGCTAATGAAAAAAGCCCTTAGGATTGAACTGTTCGACTATCAGGTAAGTTCATATTATTTTTAAATGTCGACTAAATTATTAATTACTGAATCCTTTGTATCGACGAGTAAAAAGAAGAACCTTTGAGTTTCTTGCTTATTCTTCTCAAGGTGAATCAGTATTTGGAACGGGTGGTAATGTAAAGAATTAATTAATGGCGTATTTCAAGCGTAATTTCATTACCTACGACATAAAGAGATTTTTGATTTGATTTGATTTGATTTGTTAGAAACCTTCCTGGACATAATAATAGAGTGTTTTTTTTGTGATTGCTACTCTTTCGCCGTAGCCGCTCGTATCTATGTGACGTTTGAAATCTCTGATCCGACCGAGTCTTGATTTTCATCTCGATCTCAATCACTTAAACAGGATCTGTAGGTGTTTAGAACAGACGCAAGTGGTGACTACGATAAATGTTAGCACAAAAATTTGACCGTGAAAAATTCCGCCCTAGAACAATCTGATTCTAAATTGTAACTACTTTCATCCTAGAAAAGTTAAAATTTAGAATAGGTTGCGTCATCATTTGTATTGATCTTGTTCCAGTCCCGTGCGCGGTCCCGCCCCCAATCTCTATCTAGTTTTCGGTCCCAATTCCCATTACGGTCCACCTGTCAATGTCTATAAATATTTCACACATCTATAAATATGATCAGCTATAGTAGAAGACGCTGCATATTATACTATTTTAGACAAATTTTAACTTACAAATTCATTTTAAAGACAAATGTTACGACAAGTATTATGGAAATCGTTTACAAAATATTCTTTGGAAGAAGAAAAGTAAAGGAAATCTCACATTTTCTCTGTACATATTGTACGTTCATCGTAATCTGCTTATTAGCATACGACAAGACTAGGTTGTGATACAAAAGGTAATTTATGACTATCGGTTTTGGGATACATACATCGTCGATAAACCAGTTCTAATTACTAACCGAAAATCATATTAAGGAATAGCAATTCATTTCGATACGTCGTTAGGTATATAATTAACAATCCATTTCGAAGACTACATGGTTGTCATTTCCGATTGCAAGGGTTCAAACGATGACGTCACAGATTTAGAGAAAATGAAGCAAATTGCTTTTACCGTTTTACATACAAATTATTGAAATTATCTACTTTATTTAGTATTTTTTTTTCATGTTGTTTCGCAATCGTAACCCCATATCCAACACGTCAACAAAATACAAGTTCCATGTGAAAGTAATACGTCGCATAAGGCTTCCACTTTTACATTCTACTAATGTTACGAATGTAAAAGTTTGTGAGTTTGAATGTTTGTTACTCGATTACGCTAAACAGAATCAGCTCGAACTCTACATGAATATAGCTTATAAACGAGAAAAGCGTATAGGCTATAATATGTAAAGATATTAACTTTTGCTCACGGTTTCGCTTATGTATCAATAACGACAATGTTCTAGACAGGTCCAAGGTCGACGTCAGTTCGAAATCGAGTAGAACTGATATAAGCATCAAGAGAGCAAGATCATTTTATATTAAAAGTATTAACGTCGTTACGCGTGCTTTCGGTGCAAGAGCATGGATTATTATGGTATAGAATTGAAATATGAATCATAGTTCATAACGCTATCGATCGATATGAAAAATTAAAGGATTCGTTGTATGTCCACGCGGACGGAGCCGTGGGTGAAATATGTATATTTTAAACAGAAGCGAATTTTATATCTAAATCAAAACAGGAGACATTCGAGCCGGGATTGAAATTGTAAGAAGAAACAACATCGGGATCATGAATGACAGAGTCGAGTTGAAAATAAAAGAATTTATTCGATGTCCATGCAGACGGAGCTGGGGGCAAAAGCTAGTCGCTTCAAATGCATACCGATGACGGTAAAATGTAATGTTGTCTGTAAGAAATGCTCGACATACGAAATTAAATGTTTGAAATGAAGGGAGTTAAGTTAAGGAGTTTATTAATTTAGATAATGCATTAGAACAATATTTTTCAGTGGGTTTGATCACAGTAACGAATAACGGATGTCCTAAAAACGAAAATGTCGTATGTAAATGCAAAGTTATTACAATATCTATACATGATTTTAAAAATAGTTATCAAAAAAATCAACATTATCCGTATAAGTATATGGATTTTTTAAGGAATTATTGTTATATGTGTGATTATTATTTTTTTTATTTCAAAAATTTTCAATTTCATAACAGACAAGTGTTTTCCAATATTATGAACTCTAACAGCAATGTGCTTCAAACACTTATTTGAAATAATAAACCGTAAATTGTTAAAGTTTAAAACTAATCACGTCAAAATATGTTATTTTAACTTCGCAATTGGCAGTTGTCTAAGTTAGTCTTAAAGATATTGACATTTGTAATATTAAATTAATGTCACAAATGGCAATATCTCTAAGATTACCGATTTTTTGACATGTTTAGTTTTTAACTTTAACAGTTAGCTGTTAACTATTGCAATTAAGAGTTTGAAGCACTCCGATGTAAATTTTCAACCTTTCTTCAAACTTTATACCTTTGAGTTCACAAGTCAATGAGGCGATCTCGTTTTGAAACATTTTTACAAAAAAAAAAAATCAAGTCTAGTTTCCTATTAAAACACATGTAATTTTATGATTTGAAAGTATATTATAAAAACATTGTTATTGAATAGCAATGCTATTCGTCGATTTAAAATTATTTAATATTTGACATAATATCTATTTTTATACTCCATATTTTAACATATTATGGTGCAATTTGTACTTTATTGCGGGTTATGCGATTTTTTTTCTCTTTGAAATCATTATTCTCTATAACCTTTATGCAGTAAAAAACTAAAAAAAAAACACCTCACCTTGCGTTTCTTGAGTGACAGAGTACGCCGCCATATTGATCTAAATAGCACGCTGGGCTTGTGGAAGTGTTCGGAGTTCGCCCTGCGCGCCTCCGTCATTAGAACCATCACTGGCACTCGTCACATCGCCGCGATTGACGCACTATTGTCACACTATTGACACGCTATTGACACAGTATTGACACGTTTCACTGTTGACGGGCGTTCGCTTGAACGGTGTTGATAAACCGAACGACCGAACTGGAAAATTGTCCACAAACCACTGTTCATATTCCATCAAATGAGATCTGATGAGATCCCCTAGAATAGATTATATTCAGATGAGAACTTGTACTTTAAATTTACGCTTATGCGGTGTGATTAAGAAAAGTTAACGGTATAACGTCTGTGAAATGCAAAAACTAAGTACACATTTGCATGAAAAGAGCAATGACCCGACGACAGCAGTAAATATAGTAAAAAGTGATCACGTGAGGCGAAGATCTTGACCGACCGTACATTTTAAACATAACGGTTTCAGACAAGATAATCTCCTTTAACTAGCCATTTTCTGTAAACGAACACTTAACGGTCGGATACTGAAACGTCACTTAACCAATTACTCGGCTGAGGCCGTCTTAACTTTGAGCATCCTATTTTAATGGCATTCACAAGGAGCACTTAAGCATTTGAGGCCGTGATCAGCTGAACGCCTCAAGAACGGTAGCATTTATGAATAGAGTTCCTTCTTATTTGCACTTTTTTTTTGTATTATTGTTAAAAATTCGTTTTACGCTGTATTATTTTATGAATAAAAATTATTTTGGAATAGAGAACGTTGATGACAAATATTGTCGTTCAGTTGATTTAATGAAATTCGAAGAGTTGCCAAATTATCTTATTTATTTTCTTTACCTTAATTTTAATTATTTTTATTTTTATATCGAACTGAATTAAAATAGTAAAAAAAGTTACTCATGGAAGAAATGTTCACGTTTGAGAACTACTCCAATAATAAAAAGACCTGTCATACTTCAGCGACGTTCCAGTACACCATTTTCTTATTAACACGCATCTAAGTTGCATTTATTTTGAGTCAGCCTTAAATTTGAGATTTCTTTAAATTTAGCTTTGGAAAATTTGAGTATTATAGATTAGCGGCGTTTCATATAATCAAGCAGGTTTCAAAAATTCGAGCCCCTTTTGAATATTCAGCCATTAGTCATTTGCTTCTATTTTTTTTTTAATAATACTCTTTGACAGGTATTTGACATTAAACTACATACATAAATTCTAATTTCAATAAGTTCAAATTAAGTTTTCCTTGTAGGTACCAGAAGAATCTACTCGTCAACGTTTAACCTTCAAGAAGAACGTTGTCTCTGATTCGCATCAATCTGTGAAGGCTCACTCTTCAACGACCTTTTTCCCTTATTCACAAATTGGAAGTAGAAGATGGAGTTGAACTTTAAGACCCCCGTGCCGGCTCCGTGTCAGCAAGTAAAGGGTCTTTAACTGCTGTCGTCACTAACGTAGCAACAACATCCGAGGCCGAAAATTCAACTGCCCGAGTCTTGAATAAATTAATCACATTGGTGACAAAGATCATCAGCAGAATCCAAACCAATGTGAAGCCATGTGGAAGGTTTAAAATTTAAGTGCCTCAATTTGAAATACAAAAATCGCGGGAGGGTATATCCCAGTAGAGGAGTAGTTGTATTCATAATAACCATAACAACTATTACTTGTACGATCATCGTCACGTAGCTACAATTGCGACATCTGCGGTCATTATTATGAATTACGTGTAATTATGACTGTAAACAATGTTCCGGCATATTTATTCTGCTCTGCTTTTTTGACAACGAAATGACATGGGCAGTGCAAACGTTATATTTGAAGTCTGGGCGTTTTTGCTGAGGAAAAGTCATTTTAAATTGGCCGAAAATGAAATCGTCGGAACTTGTAAACGACGTCGTAACATCATCTATGTTGTTTAGATATTTTCATTGTGTTTTATAAGAAATAGTGATAAATAAAATTACTGGTACAAATTTCACAGAATACGATGCATGGCCGATTCGTTAATCAATTCTTATTATTAAAATATGAAATTTAGGATAATGTAAAATTTTTGCGTATCATCACGCGAAGACAAACTGAAACCAGGAAGTTAGACGTCTAGTGGAAATCGGCTAAGTTCACTCATTAATTATATGGATTCCGAAAAACACAAGTTATCCGGTTATTCGTCGCTACTATCTCCTAGGTAATTAATTAGTAAGCATTATTTTTGGAGTTTACTCCTTAAGAATCGATTTCATATTTAGGCTCGGGGTATGGAATTTTATGGGAGTAAAATCAAGTGTTAGATAAATGACGTTACGCTGTCGTCATGGTTACTGAAATAAATAAATCGTCATGGTTACTGTTTACATTTCAATCAATCAGAATGTGACAAATACCACTTATACTTGGTGGAGATTTTAACATTGATTTTAATAAAGAAGATGGTTTCCGTTTAGTACAATTTCTGAAAGATGAACTGAACTTAGATTTAATTTCTGACAGAACACTAGGGACAACTAGATATGGTACAACTATTGATGCGATGTTTTCACGATTTATCACACATGTATCTTCCGACATTCATGTATCATATTTTAGTTACCATAAACCAATTTTTTCAGTGTTTAATGGTACCGCTATTGTACCTGTGATAAATATTACGCAAGATAACTTCAATGATAGAGAAAATCAATCTTACAAAAAATTTTATTGTATAACATAATTATTTGCAATATTTTCTTAAATGACGAGTTAATTGTTTTACTATTAACATAAATAATATAATAGATGCTTTCATTTACCATTATACTAATCTATATGTACGATATCATCTTAAAGCAGTAAACTCCATTCGTGCGTCGGAACTGACACACTCACAAATTTTTTTGCACGACGCATTTGAGAGTAATTTTCACTATTGAAAAACCTTTTTCACCTGTCAGCAACTATTCGCATCGCTGTATTCTCGTTAGCTCCCGAAAATTGCAAAAATTTGTACAACATCGTACAGATAAGCCGATGAACATCACTTCTGTCGTCTTCAAAAAATGATTTAATGTAATAAAAACGAAAAACAGGTAAAAAATAGTCAGAAAACTATCAAGTCAATTAACTGTGGAATAACTCGGAAATACTATCACTTGTTTTAATCAAATTTTTTCTGCTTTGCTTAAAAACTTTTTGCTATAAAATTATGAAAAATATAAAACACAAAATCACGCACAATGCAAATGACGCACAATGTCATTCTTTATCTTGATGTTACCCGACCATATTCAGTATTACGACCGCTAAAGTGTGTATCTAGGCGAAACAAACTTAAGTAACTGTCTATACTTGAGTTTTAAACTTCACGCAATGAGATTTATATTAAAATACACCTTGTATTTTAATATAAATCACATATTAACGAAGTATAATATAATATTATTTACTACGATCGGAGACGGTACAAAAAATAAAGAAATCCTGTTAATTCACCTAAGGCATCGCATCGCATAAGGAAACGTGGTGAATGAAAAAAATCGATGTTCTAATGCTTTTTAATTGACTACGCGGAAACCAACTTATGACTTTAGAAGCCTGATTGCAGCGTACGGCCATCATTCGATTTGCGTAGATCATAGGATTTAAAAAAAAATTGCATGTCTGACGCATTATAGTCTCAGATTAAAAATAAAAATTCGGCTTGCACCATCGTTGATTCGTTAGCTCGTCTGTCAAAGCTAATTTTGAGAAATAAACATCTTATCTGAAATAATTTAATTTTACATTGAGGAGCTTCTACTACGGAGCATCGAAGCAGCCCCGAGCAGCCCCGGCTCACATTTCAAGAATATGGTCCAAGTGGGAGCCGGTGACGACCGTCGTTAGCGTCACCCGACCCGTGTTGTTCCAACGTGGACAGCACGAGGTCCTGGTCCCTCCGACCGCGATAAAAGGATAGTGCAAGGGTACATGCTTCAGCAGTGGACCTTTACAGATCTGATACATACGTGTGCTACCAGTACGTGACGGCGGCTCGACGGAATCGGCAGAGCGATACCGATTTCGATTTCGCGACGATTACTAATAGGGAACATTACGATAAACTCGGTGCAGAGGGCGCCCCTAGCAATTATAGTAAACAAATCGCCATGTCGGTGCTTTCTATAGTTTTTTATGACATTTTTTTCTTTTGGAAATGAACGGTACTCTTCACTCCAACGTCGAAATACACAGCACTGATGATTATTATATAATAATGCCTTTTTCTCAATTTTAAACTCAATTAAAGGTAGGATTTAACAATTTGTCGTCACGTTTTTAACGACTTGTCAAAAAACTATTTACTGTTTACGCTAGTGCTGCACTCTGGAGCCGAAATATTGCAGTATGATCCCTTATTTCCGAACGATATTTCTGGTTTGTATCGATAGTTCATTGAACGTAACAACGAAAATTGAAATCACAGCTCAACTTCTTTTCATGTTAGCAATTTTCGTGTATCACTATTTGTATAACCAAATATTTGGAAAATCCAAAAGTGCACGACTCATTATGTTCATTCGTTTTTGTTAATAACTATTAAACGACACAAATCAAGTTAACCATTTTCAATACCAATCTCCGGACAGTGGATCTCAAGCTATTAAAAAATGGATCAAATTAGTGATTTTTACGCTCGCTATCGTGTCCGGAACGAAAAAGTGTTGATTGACAGGAAATTTCTTTGACTATTTTGATAGTTTTTCTAATTGTATTATGTTAAATCGATTTGAACCAGTGATAGAATTAATCTTCATTAAATTATCTATCAAATAGTGCACAGGTTAATAAAATTACATGAATTATTAATCTTGTTATTGATGAAAAAAGTTACGAAATTGAGGAAAAAAAATTATTCGTTCGTAGAGCACTTCTTAATGCTTCGCATTATGAGTCGTGCAATATTGAAATAAATGTACTGTCATCAGTGGTCTATTGTCGATAAGTTATTTTCATGAGCACGCTTCGCATACATTTCGCGCGGCCGATATAAATCTAAAGCAAGCTTAATATTGTTATAATTTTTGTTATTAATCTTAATAGCAACAATAAAACTGAAGCCATAACAATGTAACGAGATCTTCTAGCGCGATAGCCATGCGAGACACGAGGTAAACATTGACAATGTTATTATTATGTTACATGTATATTACATATGTATATTAATATACGAGAAAATCGTCATTTCCAGCTCATTCGTTAGTATCAATAAATAATATTGAATTTTGGCAAACGTGCAAAGCTCCGGCGGCCGGTCGTAATACAGCCCGTTTTTATCAATGTTTGATAACGCTGTTAGCGCGCGCTCGGACGCAGATCTCGAATAGGGAAGACCGACACACGGCGTCCGTCCGCTTTGACGGTTACGTAATGCGTGCACAAAGTTCGTACGATTTCGGACACGTATGCACGATCGGCGTTTTCGAGTTGACGACATCGGAAAGTGTCGACGGGCAGGCGGTCCCGATGCCTGCGGAACCCTAGAAATGTCGGCTTGTGAAACAGCGGACCGTGGTCACGACCCGTGCGTCTACACATTAGATCGAGCGATCCGGGGCCTTATTACGTAAAAGTAGAAATCGATTGCGATTCCGGAATTGATTTGGGAGTCGAAATTGTTAGGTAAAAAAAAATGTTATTCTCATATGCAATTTTGAGTGACTTCAAAGCGTTAGATTATATTAAAACTTTGCACACTTATCGAGGACCGATGGCTGTACAATTATATGGTATAATTGAACTGATCTGATGATGAAGCCAGAAAGTAGGCACAGGAACTTTATAACGGAATAACACATCCTAGTCGTGTTTGAGCTTGCTAGAGTTGTCTTGAGATGTACTCTCCACCATGAGTGATTTTCAGGGTATGACGATGGAGCCGGAAGGTAAGCACTAGTACTCTATAACAGAATAACGTAACCTAGTCGTATGTGTTCTTAATGGAATTGTTTAAGTGGACTTTGGTCATAATTGGCTTTCAGGGTCTGATCATGGAGCCCGACGGGTGGCACCGGAATTAACATAATATAACGGAAAAATTTATCCTAACCATATTTGGGTTTATTGGAATTGCCCTGAAATGTATTTTACCACGATTGACTTTCAGGGTCTGATGATGGAGCTTCCAAACTTCCAGCTCCGCTATCAGACCCTGAAAGTCAATCATGGTTAAAGTGTATTCCACGAGAATATCAACAAGTCCAAACTCGGCTAGGCTGCGTTGTTTCATTATAGAGTACTAGCGTCTACATTCAGACTCCATCATCAAACTCTGGAAACCAATCACGGTTAAAGTGCATTCCAAGACAATTCCAACAATCTCGAACACCGCTCAGATACGTTGTTCTATTATAGAGTACTAGTGCCTACCTTCCGGCTCCATCATCAGACCCTGAAAATCGTTCATGGTCAAAGTACATCTCAAGACGATTTCTACAAGACCAAACACGGCTAGGGATACGTTGTTTCATTATGGAGTTCCTGTGTTTGCCTTCTGGCTCCATCATCAGACCCTGAAAGCCAATTATGGTCAAAGTCCATTTGAAAAATTCCATTAAGCCCAAATAAGGCTAAACTACGTTGTTCTATTATGGAGTGCTAGTACTTACCTTCCGTATCTATTATCAGACCCTGAAAATCACTCATGGTGAGAGTACATCTCTAGACAATTCTGACAAGCTCAAGCACAACTGGGATATGTTATTCTAGAATGAAATTCCTGTGCTTACCTTCTGGCTCCATTATCAGATCAGTCCAATTATACCATATTATTATAATGTCGTAGGTATTCGATAAATGTGTGAAGATTTTATTTAATCTAACGATTTACATAAAAAAATAATTATTTACTTTATACGAAATACGAATGACGGAAAATCGATTGTAAATCGCTTGAGAATCACTATAGACCAGTCTTCGGTTTGAGACCGTAATTCTCGAATAATTGCGAAATCGCGATCCCTAACGGTTTTTGAATTCAAATATGCGATTACATTTCATTATGATAATTTAGTGATTTCATTGTAGAGGACAATACTGTTAATAGAAAGACAATTAGCATTTCGAAATATTAACTTGGGAATAACTAAAGTAATTTTAAAATCCTGCGAAATCAGAAATCGATTTCTTTTAGGTAATAAGGCCGCCGGTTCGTTACTTTGACGGAACGCGGACACTCAACTTCATATAGGAAATCGCGAGTCGCATGTCTGTCCGTTGCCGAAGGAGGGTGTTTTTTGAAATCGCCCGACAACGCCAACGGTGAAACGTCGATGGTGTGCCGTAGCCGGTATCGTCTTGAAGTTTATATAAAAGACCGCGGCCATATCGGTTGGGGAAAAACACAATTTTTATTGCTCCCTAGCTGGTTGCGCAGTTTGCGAGAAAATTGTATATCAACAGACAGCGTATTGAATTTATCGTTATATATACACTCTCATTTATATTCTAACACGTGATAGAAGAAGACAAAGATTATTGGAATCTTTTAATGATAGATTGATAGAAAAAGAGTTAACTACATACTACTATACAGACGAAATTATTGAGACATTAAAATAACGCCGGTTTTGATCTTCATCGAGACCGACGAGCTCGCGTGAAACGAATGTCATTTGAAACGAGAGAGTTGTACTAAGACCATATATGAGATAGATCTGTGATCTCCGCCTAACCCTTTGCAAAGCAGTCGTCGTCTTAAAAATGAAAATTAACGAGTGGTGTCGTGGGACACCAGGTAGGAACGAAGTTCCTACGGCTAATGTAGAATCGACACAATTTGCAAAAAAAAATCGTGTTCAATTTTATGTAGGTTTTCTTGATTTTTCTCTTAAATTTTGCTGATTAGTTTTTATTTAAGTACAGGAAAGTAGTTACGAAATTAAGTATTTTAGGAAATAAAATAAATTACGTAAAATAAAAAAAAATTGTAATTCAAATTATCAACTAAAATAACAAAATATGTCTCTTTATTTTTGTTTGACAACACAAAATTACATAGAAATAGAATAATTTCCCACTATTATCACTGTTAATTGCATTCAAGTCACTTGTTAGTTCACTTGCCATTGTTACTATATTTGTTATTGTTTAGACAATTTGAAATTATATGAAAATAAACGTGACTACTCACGAGTAAAATGTATCTATAATGTGCATATTAGCCACGTGCTTGTCCATGAATTCATGAGTATATACTATGCATTGGCGGGGTGGAGTGGTAATAGAGAGACAAGGGATGAGAGAACGAAAAGAAAGAGGGAGAAAGAGAAAGGTATAATACACTACTCGCTTGTGTATACGACTGTCGCGCCTGCGCACGTCTCATTTAACGGTTTTATTCCACGGACTTTTTCTTACGGTTTTACTATCACATTTTTTGTAGTTCGGTCGCGCAGCAAAATCCCTATCTCCTCCAAGCCCGCCGTAAGGAACTTCGTTCCAAAAAAAAACCGTTTTTTACATCGCACACTAAAAGTGAAATATGTGAAGACACTTTTCACCTTCAACGTTATATTTTGGAGGATTACGTGAACAAAACACAAATGTTTTCATTTGCACTCACTATTGAGCAAATATGATCAAACCGTGTTCGGAATAAGCTATCAGCACGCTGCGACGGACGATGGTGGTGCAGTGGCAAAAAACGTCACGTCGGTAGCGGTAGATGGTTTAGGCCCGACCACGAGTGAATAAACCGTATGTGCTTTTAACCAAAGCGCAATCAGACCAGTAGTTCCGTGACTCCGGGAGCATTTTAAGTCGTCGGCTCCGTTTGCCGTCGCCGCGGTGGTGACGGCACTCGCGGCCAGCCCACGACGCGCGCCGGGCTGGCGCGGAAAAAGCCTTCGATGGGAAACCTAAAAGCTAAACGGACGGTCGTGGAACCCCCGTCAGGAACGAAGTTTTTTCTCTTTAATGTATACAATGCAAAGTATAAGGAATAAAAACAAAATTTTTTATTGAATATTGTTGTATGGAGAGCACGTAACGCTTTTTTGTTACGTTACCATTTTTACCAATTAACTGCTACCGCAAGCCGCGTTAAGGAGCTTTGTTCCAGAAAGAATATGCTTCATTACTAAAGGAATGTGTGAAATAACGAACACTAGACCAGAGCAACGAGGCAGCGCACGACCTCACGCGTTGTTCGTTCTTCGTAGCATACATGTGAGTGGGAAAATGACGTGTGGCATCGAAGAATATCGCTGACGAAGTATCGGCGTTGTGTCTTTGATATGACAACGTCACGAAACGCTTCATAACTTTCGGCAATATCTTATCGGTGACGATGTATTTTTATATAACACTTTCGTGGGAAAAACGAGCATGCGAACCACCGGAGACTATGTGGTCACCGCCGCCCATGGATACTCAAATTACTTTGAGGATTGCACGTTTAGCTAATAAAATGTACATACTTTAATGATCTTAAATTCCATAAACATCTTTTTGAAATATGTATACAATATATATCTGTGTCTCGAGTAGAAATAGTGAAGTAGTTAGACGTTTTATAAATAAATAGTTTGAATGGCATGAAAATTATATACATTCCCTACAAAGAACTGTGTGTTGATTCGCGACTCCAGAAGTCACCAGTGCGTTGCCAGCCTATTGGATAGGAATAGAATATCGGATGGAGAGGGGAGTGGAGTGATGGAAAGGGGAGTAGTTATCGTGAGGGTGAATAAAAAAATGCTCCAACAGTCGATGAGTACTAAGTTCATTTTACCATAGAAGCTAAAATATCTTGTACTGTTTAGTGCTTTGAAACGAAAGCTCGTTTAAAAAACTTAAAGCTCATCTCGTCTAGGTTATGTCCACATTAATTATACATAAGTACGTAATAATATATTAACATAAATAAACACTGTGTTGTTTATTTTTAACCGTACACAAGACCGGATTAACAATTAACAATAACGTGTACAGTTATCGCTTGTTTATCATATCATTTTACTTTATGTTTGCAATTAAAGACGGTTACAAGCATGTTTGTCCACGTGTCCTTATAAGAAAATAACATTTGAATAACGGAGGTATTGTAAATAACAAGAAAGATAAATAATACATATTTTTGAACTGTTCATAAATCCCCATGTACAAAAGGAAACGTATCATTTGACAGTGCGACACTACTTACAGTCGGGATTTTTAGTTACTTTTCGCTCAAGGTTCCATAGCCAAAGGGTACCAATGAGGCCTATTACTAACCCTACGCTGCCTGTCGGTACGTCCGTCTGTCTTATCTTTAATGGGCTGTACCGTTTAACTTTAATAAGTAAGCAATTAAAATTTCACGGACTATGTGTTATTATAACAAATATCCTACAAATACTAAAAGAAAAAGTAAGAAATTCCATGGATATTATTCGTAGAAAAACTTCTTTTTCTAGTACAGTTCGAACTTTAAAGAAAAAACAATAATACATAATAAGAATCGGCAAGTCGGGCTCGCAATTAGGTTTCAACTGGATGAAAAAAATAACATAATTCTTTTCGTAAATAAATAAACAAACACATCGTGTGGTGGCAAAGAACCCACGGTGCGGGAATATGATTCGCACTTGGCCGTCTTTTTTTTCTATGATTTCTCGGTAATCCCAAATGCATTAGCTTTGTTCAAACTATTTTATAATCTTGAGACGCCATCTCGTGATACATTTTAATGTTATACTATTTGTTATTACAAAAGAACCGTTTGCTCACACCTAGCTGTCTACAAGTTCCGAAGTTTCCAGACAATTTTTTATTTTAATGTATTCTCTCTAGTGGCATATTTCACGTTGCGAAGCGCGAAATCTATGCAAAAAAAGTTAGCGACGGACGGACGAGCGACTTTACGAACATTCGCCATTTTTCTTTTAATGCAATAGACGTTTTGAGAAAGGTCGTGGCTTATAAATAATAATGTCGAGATAATACAATGAGTTTGTTTTTTCGACTTGATTTATAGAATGGCTGCAAACTGACTTTGAAAATGAAGCGGGCAGCAAAAAGTTGTCCAACATAAAAACCAAGGGCAAGTGCGCGTTGAATTCGCGTGGAGTGTTCCGTAGCATGTTGATTAAGGTGTTCTTTTTAAGTCTGACCCAAGTTTATTTATAGTAACCAAAACAAGTGTAAATGAAAATTTATACGCATGTTATTGGGAGATTTGCCATGTTCATTTTTAAGACCATCATATCATAGACTATTTATGCGTTTTTCTGTAATTTCTAAGCAAAAACCTATTTTCTGTATTTATTTTTTCAAAATTTTGAGCACAGTAGTTTTGAAAATAAGGGGAGGCAACGGTCAACTTTCATCTTTTTTCTTAAATTTGTTTGTAACCCCCACAATAAGCCGTTTTATTAATTAGGTACGTCACACGCACAGTTGTCAATTTTGTTTTTTTTCAATTTTCTATTTTGTCTAGTATCAATAACCTCCATATTCAAAAGTCATTTATACACGCGTATCTGTGTTACAGAAATTTACTTGCGTTGCCATTTTTCGACTTCATTCAGAGAAAATTCAACATGACAGACAGATTACGTGTCAGACATTATATGTATTCCTTTTTTTTTAATTCCTACATTCGGAACCTTAAAAATCAAGCCAAAACCGGTACAAATAACATCAGCTAACATAAATATAGCTACAAAGTGCGACTATTGCATTTCATTATCTCTCATCAAATTTATCGACTACGAGCGCGCCTCCACACATTGGTTCGGGTTGGCTCATGTCGAATCGAATATTTTAAATTGAAAGTGGTGATATTTTTTTATCAAACTATATATCGAAATCGGCGTAAACGATAATTCAAATCGAAAATTATTCAAACGTAATATATAATAACAAAAGTAAACAAACGTAATATATAATATATTCTATCAATTAATATATATTTACTATTTTTTTTGTTTAAAAAAAATCGCTTCTTACAACTAAAACATCTAAAATTCTCTCTCCGGAGTGTCATGAATACGGAGCGACAGCGGCTGATCGGTCAATAGCTCGTAGATTTGTAAATTGTTGCTAACTTCATATTATTGAAGCTGTAATTTTATGTATTATGTCGGTGATTCTATAAAAATGGCGGACAAAGTTAAATGAGTCTGTAAAATTATTATTCAATTGGGGACTGATGTTTATATGCTTTTCAATATCTAAATAACATTTTCAAAATTAAATGTAAGTTCCAGCCCGTACGCCAGTAGGGAGTGTTAGGAGAATGTCTCGAAGGGACTTTGATTAAATTAATATGAAAATGAGTGAATCCATTTATAGAATGATAGTACGTGACTGCTAATGAACTTAAATATATTATTATTAAAGTAAGTAAATATAAACAAATAACAATATAAAACAGCTGTTTATTTTCGATATCTTAATTTGGAATACATGGTTCGTACCTTTTAAATGTTGCTATTATATTTTATTGTTTATTAAACTCATTCACACATCTAGGATATTGACAAAATCTAATCAAACAGTTTTATATTATTAGACAATTGAAGATAATTTCCAAAGAGCATGTTTATACACATCATTGTGTTAATTTTATTGTTAAAATATTGATTTTGTATTCATCTAAACACGAGGATCATGCACGAAAATAGTAGTATATTATTAAGAAAAAAATACATACCGTAATTATTGTATAACTAAATTTGAACTAAAGGAGTGATTGACCCTAATTCAAATGTAAATTTAAAGACTTTTTTTATTAAAGTAATATTTAGCAGTAAAGTATATATAGTATTTTTTCTAGTATATATATATACTAGAAAAAACTACATTAGAATAAATACGGCGTTATACCCAAAATAATGGCTTCTGGAAATAAACGGAACAAACAATAAATCATTTTAAAAACTCTCCATTTTATTATCTATGGTGCTTTTCGTTTTAGAAATTACACATATTAATAGCCTCCCCGTAAGCTTTCGGGCCATTTCTAATGCACGATCGTACATTTTGATATATGGCATAATCGACCGTAGACGTACACTTTTTTCAAATATTTATATGCAAATTTCTAAATTGGCATACAGTCTTAAAATTGACACTGCGTCAATCGGTCAATTATTGATGTGCGGTTAAATTTTGGTTTTTATATGGCCGTTTAAATAATTGCACGGTCGGTCTTGAAGGTGACACGGCGTCGCGAATTTTGATACATCACCCGTAGCTAATATAGAATACCGGTTAAATACCGGCCGAGCTCGCGTGGTGGGGATTCCGGGGCTATAAATCAACGAAATACCTCCCGATTTTAGAATGTATTGACAAAAAGTGTTTTTGAAAAAACGGAAAATGAAACTGTATGCTAACATTACCAGATTACCAGAATAACTATTAACTCGTTCTATTTATTCCCACTTACTCTTTAGTTTTGATGAAATTAAGCCACACAATTTATATGCATTTTGTTCAGAAATATTTTTCATTTAACGTGTTTATTTTTTTTTATTTAGAATTTAGATTTTTCCTTTGCCTTTTGTCTCTTTTAAACTGTAAGTATTTACTTCCAAAATTCTAGACTCGGTAGCTATGAGATTAAAGATAGATGAGAAAGAAAGATTTAATATATGTATTTTTAAAATATCATTTAAATTATGCATTATATACCGTGAAATCCTTCATCTAGGGCCACGTAATCTAGTAAATTAGTTGTCAAATAAAAAAAATATGTTGTAACGTGTAGATTTTACAATTTGCAAGCAATACACACTAACAGTCAAATATGATATTTTTAAAATTCAAGTAATTTTATGCCTTTATTGTAATTCGGATAGGCAGTCAAAGTTACTTCCATTTTATGTCAACATTATCCAATGATGGTATCGTCTAAACCACCACTCCCATTCAAATTATATTTAGAAATTTGCTTGGAATTTGACCAAAGATGGTATTTAATAAAATATGTAAAGCTATTTACATTACTGGTTATCTCTGACACTTTCCGCTATAATATTTATGATATTTCTGATCTCCTTGTGTTATGAATATTGTCTGCAAATTTTAGAGGTCAAAATTTAGAAACAGGTTGACCTATCAGGCCATCCCTGAAGTTTCTTACTACTTTCGTACTCAAAGCATTAAAAATGAACGAGTAGTGAATTATTGAGCTCATAATGCTCAATAGATCCATTTTATCCGAGCTCAAGAATATAGTTGTATTACGTTTTGAACTTTACAATTGAAAATTAAAGTATTAAACATTATATAAAATATTATATTAATCAGTATATAATACATTACTTTAAATATTAAACAACCGTATTTTTTTTCAAATACAATATATTTGGAAAATGTTTGATTTGATCTGGTTTTTGGCATCCGCCGCAGTTTTTAAAGATGAAAAGACGACCGACACCTTTCTAACACCTTTGAAAAACAAAGTTTATGAAGAAAACGCTTTTTTTTTCGAACTTTTCATTAACCATGTCTTTTGAATAAACCAACTGATTTTGATATAATTTGCGATGACGACAGTTTTTTAAAGAAAACAACTTGTATATTTTGGAGTAGAGTAGTTTAAAAAATATTCTAAAAACGCTCTTTTTGAAAAATTATTCTCCAACAATATCTTTTGAATTAATAAACCGATATTGATGAATTTAGCAGTTTTTTTAAGAACAACTGCAAAGATTTTGTAATCTATCGGTAAAGCAATATACAAAATACCGTAAAAAACACATTTCAAAAAAATTTTCCCACGATGTCTCTTGAACAAATTAACCGATTTTTATGGAGTTTGTGGCAGTCGACGCAAGTGATTGGGGAAAAGACCTAATTAAATTTTGTATTGAACAGCGGAGTGGTCTAAAAGTTATTTTACTTACTTATTATTACCTATGTTTTTTAATGCATATTACAGTAGGCAATATTACCTGGCCATTTAGATTTATTTGCATACAACCCATTTTATAAACTAGGACTGGCACAAAGACAGATGAAAAAATTATAACACAATATTATATTTGCAAAAATTAAAACTATTTGCAAAAAATAAAAACTACTTTTAATCTTTTTCTGGTTGTAGGCAACATTAACCTTAAAGGCCAAAGGTGGGGGTCTTAACGGTATAATATTTCTATAATTACGCATCTTTTGAGTGTATGATTGGGTCAGTCAACCTTGTATATATATCTACATTATTTGCCTGGTAGATTAAGAAAATATAAGTTGTAACTTTCAGACAAACAGACAGGCCGATACAAGAGTGATCCTGTATAAGAGGTCCGTTTCTTTGTCTGATGTACGGAACCCTAAAAAATGTAGATATTTCAAAACGAAAGTGTGAACAGGAAAGATAATATGTCCTCAAATGGAATCACAACATTCCTTAATGAACAGAACTAATATCCATGGGATAGATATCCAATATTCAAAGATAACCAGATACTACTTAAAAATAAAGATGTGGAAATGTAGACATAGGGCGATGTAGCGGGTAGATATTTGGATCTATCTACTAGATTTGTACTAGATATAATGGATAGATAATAGACAAAAAAAAGTAAGTAGAAATAATAGAGGTATTGGTGAAACATTTAGATAGACAACTATTGACACCTACACAAAAGTATACGATGTGAGACAATATAGCAATTGTTTAAAAATCAGCAGGACGCATAGAAATGAACGTAAATAATAAGGCATGAAAGAAAAAGATAGAAATTGCGACGTTTTTAAAGATATAGCAGGTGAGACTGTTAATTAGTAGAATCGATTTAAAAATAAAGTTGCTGATAGAGAAAAAGTACTAATTCCCAGGGCACCAAAAAAAAGGGGGTCTTTGTTTTCTAAAAAGAGAAACGGGACAAAGAAGGGCTTACTGTTGATTCCCTTATTCAAAGCTATTATATTTTAAAGTCTTAAAAGAAATAGAATACAAGCATATTTCTAAAGTTGCACAACACACAATAGAGTGTACGTCGACTAGAACATACATTTTTTTTTGTCTGACTAATTTAAATTTTTTCCCATTCTAATACAGCGACAAGCGTCTTAGGATTCGCTTATCCGAAGCTGGTCCCCGCTTTGCGTGCCCATCGCCGAAAATGACTGTAAGAAATAATTTACTATTTCACGTATGTTAATGTAATGATTATATGCATAATAAAACGATAAATAAATAAAACCTGCACATTAAGGATATTCCAAAAAAAAAAAAACAGCTCCACTGGTATTAGAACCGTTGACGGAATATATTAATAGTGTGTCGTTTGTTTGTTTTTGTTATCTGTTTGTGAGCTTGTTCGCGAAATCCGCAAAAATTACTGGACGGAATTTCGTAAAGTTCGGTAATATAAGGTAGTTGTCAAATCCGTTTCGCCGTTTTTGAAGTAAAACTTCTAATGTGACTTCCAACAAGGTTGCGTTAAACTCACGGTGCACTCGAAGACGGATGAAATTTCCAGAATTTATCAGACCAGCATAGTCCTCGTGCTGGTCTGTTAAATTCTGGAATTGGCAAGGCTCTTCTATCATCCTTCTTAGTTCCACTCGCCAATCTTCTTAAAGACGGTTCATGCCCAGAATTGAGTATCGTATGGGTCATCATACAAGTACGTTCCATTACGGGGACTAATCATTTTTTATCAAGTTAGATTTGCTTTGTTGCAAAGTAAAGGTTATACCCTACCATGATTCTTTTCTGTCAGGAGGAGCTTATCAAGAATTGATTATAGTAAACGAGTTTCTTGTAATATTTTAGGGTTTTTTTGGTACGTGCGTCTTTTAATAATATTCGAGCGCCATGTACAAAAACAAAAACTGTTTTTGACGTCTGACAACTATTTCTAAATTAAGATTATCTGTGCCTCATCGACCTAACTATTTATCTAAAGGCTGAATAGTGGATCAGTGACTTACAACAAATATGTAGAAATTAAAAAATACATATAACGCAATTTCTTGGAATTTCACAAGTAATTGTGTCACACTAACTGTGATTTCAAGTCAATGTAACAATTGCACGTAAACCAGAAATATTGCATGCAAGCCGGACATAGATTTAAAGTATTCAAAGCGCGGGCGGGCATAGACAAGAAAAAAAAAAAAAAACATAATAAAATTATCAACATCCACGTCTATCTGTGCCTTTATTTTATGAAACACAATAAACAACGTAAACAAAATAAATGATCCAAATACAGTCATAATATTTCATTCGATAAAGCCCCATCGCCAGACAGTTCATGAGTTTTATTTGATAACGTCAGCCTGTCGGGTCCGAGCCACGGCTAAGCGAACGACTTGGCGAGAGCGACGGAGCTGGCACGGGGTATACGCCACTGGGCTTTAGAGACTGAAATTTAACGAGGCCTAGTTTTTATTTATTATTAATGAGGTCAATATTCATTTATTACAATCATTGATGGGCTTGCGCAGCTCATTTTAAATAGTTTTGATCGTATCATTAAATAAACAATATAAAAATATTGCTCGAAGTGCCGATAGATGTCAAAACCAGACTACTGTTGATTGTTTAAATTCACGGCTATGATAATTTAATTTTCGGTATCACATTAATCTAAAACTCTCTAAAAACCACTGCATTTGCATTGCGTTATTTTAAGTTTTCATTTTTTTTTTTGTAGGCAGTCTTCAATGTCTGCCTATTGTTCTTTTTTATACATTTAGTTATATGAATCGAATATTTCGAAATATCACATCGAGACGACAGACAATACATTTTGACAGTCTTCATTTTAATATATGTGCGAGTTTTTAATCCGAAAATTCGATTTTTTATGGGGCATGTAATTAACCGGACCTTGTAACGAGTAGTATGTCTATAATTTCTTTTATTATAAACTCACGTTCATTTTCCACAGGGGTAAACAGAGACCACAAAGTACCATGTCGAAGTGAAAGTGGAAGGCAAATAATGCAAAAACATATAATGGAATATGACGCTTGATTTGCTTACAAATTACATAATCTTCTTATTTTTCTTTTACTACTTAAATATCTATATCTTTAACGCATTAAAAGATATACGATGTACACCTTTCTGTATGCGTTAAAGATTCATTCTATTTCAAATGTTATATAACTGGGGATATAACGAGCAAAAGAAAAATCATTTACATTTCGTTCTCACTAACGCCGCTGTCGATACGAGAACGACAACGGCCAGAGAACGAACTCTGGCAGCGGGTTCAAGGGCGGGAAGCTGAGGTTATCGACAAAATGGTGATTATCCGAACGAATCGATATCGATAAATATGTAGTGTAACTCTCCAATATATTCGGGGCGAAGAACTGAATCACACGAAACACGTTAAAATTTCACTTCTTATACAACAAGTTATGTTGATTGGAGATGTAGCTACAACAACAGCTCTTTTGTGTCTTATTATGTAAATGGTGGTGTATAATGTTGTTAAATATATCGATTTGACAATCTATTCAGAACGTAGTGCTTTTCAACATTGTATGATGACTTAGAACCTCTACCCCCACCCTTTTTTAAATTGATTTTTAGTAAAAAATTTCTTATAAAAACAAAAAAGAAATTGGTAAAACCAAATGTGCATGCCTTAAGCGCTCGTGCCATAAATATGTATGTTATTTAAATTAGAGGTTTATGATAACATACGAGCTTTTCACCAAAAATCCTCTTTTTTTTTTATTTTTAATTTTCAAATAGTTTAAAGTAAACTTGTATCGAAAAAGGATGGGTATTTTTTTCATATTTATTAGACATCATAATGCAAAATTATATGTGTAGTTTATTATATATATGCATGATTTTTTTTTCACTTCTAACAAGAATGTTTTATGTTACTGCCACCATCTGTTAGCAATTACAAAAATAAAAACAACTTCACGCTCAATTTATTTTTGTAATTGCCAACAGATGGCGATAATAATGTAAAACATTAATTTCAACCTCTATATAAGATATTTAAGCGAAATGGCGAATCAAAACATAAATATCTGCCAGTTAAAAAATTCAGATACAGTTATACCTAATCGGTTAGTGATGAGATTAAAAAATAAATTAAGTTTAAAAGTTAAATAGTTTTTTAATCATCGTGGTCACACCCAGTGTAGACGGGATTTTCAGGCGACAGTAGAAGCATACCCACGCTCGCACTTAAGGCATGCAATTCGGAACGCAAATTTTATTTTAAAAGTGACTTTTTTTAAATGTCAGTTTAAAAGGCGAGGGTGAAAGATACCCTTAGAATTTAAAATAAAGACCTGTATTCTTTCAACGCTTACTTTGAATCATCGACGAACGACGGAGATAAGGAAACTGCTTTAAGAAGTTGCACTTCTTCAGGCACGTCACAATTTTAGAATCTCACGAAATGTACGCATGTTTCCATCAAGATATTGTCACAGCGAAGTCAGTCATTAAGTGAAGAGTTCTACATAATCAGGGGTCGAGAAGGATCGGTCGGGGCCAACCTGCAAAATCGTTGGCCGTTGTATATCCTGGCAGTTGTTTACCCTAACACATTTCAGCTCGTGTCTTAATATTAACATTTTCAAATACAATTTTTTGTAATCGCACCGCCAGGTTTGACTACGAAAGTGTCGGCAATCATTTATTTGTATCAGTAAGTGACTTACAAATATGTAAACATTTTTTTCTTTACTATATCATGTTTCTATATTGTTGTACAAATAATTATCTATTTGTACAATAAAAAAAAACTAAATGTGCGGTCGGGAGACCCCCTTGCTTTTGCAAGGTCAATTTTTTTTTAGTATAAAATAACGCAAAGTAAGAAATAAAATCAAAGAGTTTTATTCAATATTTTAGTAAAAATAGTTATTTATTAAGAATTAGATATGAAACAGTGAATTATAAATTATATAAGAAATACTAAATAATGAATTTCAAGATAGAGCTAGCTCTATCTAGCTCTATCTAGCTCTATCTAGCTGTATCTAGCTCTATCTAGCTCTATCTAGCTCTATCTTGAAATTCATTATTTCAAGAGAGAGAAAGTCATATTTAGGTGTATAACGCTTTTTTCTTTATATTACGACTTCTAGCAGTCAACTGCTACTGCGAGTGGCGTCAAGGAACTTCGCACCAAATAGTTTATATTGATTTAAGAATTATTAATATTTTCACGTATCAAAGAGCAGAAAAACACAGATGCTAACAACAATTCCAAATTATAGTTAAATAACGTTTATGTCGGATGTCACGTGCGCGTGCAAAAAAATAATACGAAACATTATTTTCACATAATCCCAACTTAAACATTGAACGTTGAACGAGAGATACCTAAAGATACGTGCCGACGTTTCACGGTTGGCTTAATGACATTGTCGCCAGCGCACAGATATAACAACGACGGAAGGTCCTATAGTGTGCTCGCATCTCTATGGCTGTTAGTGCCTTTTCACGCGGCGACTGGTCATTTCAAGTGTAAACAATTTTGTAATTATATTCGTATGAACCGTAACTAAGTCTGATCAGATGTCAATAAGGACAAGAATTTTATGAAAGTAATGCTGCCGTATAGACAACCGACTTGTGTTTTACCCATTAAAAAATTAAAAGTTTTTCTTATTTTTGTAAAAAAAAAAATATCTAATAGAATCTTATATTTAGCTCGTTTTATCTGACCGATGTAAGTTACTGACATAAGCCTTTATTTATCAATACTGGTAAGTGAAAATTGCGAAACGGGTTTGCTATAAATATAACTTACTATACTACAAACATAACAAAAAAAAAAAATGTTTATGACATCACTCGGATCAGGGGTTCTGAGAGCCTTCTATGTGTTTTGATAATTTTTTTATACATATTTAAAAAAAAACAAGATCAGTGTTGTGTGAAAACCGCCATCATTCGATTCTTATTGAGTATCACACATAAACTTTCTAAGAATCTGTACGCGGTCGGTTGGTGAATGAAGTGGTTTAAAAAAAATATAAAATCAATTTTTTTTCACAAAAAAAAATCCAGAATGCAGCTCCAATCATTTATGCAGTTATTTGAATCAATAAAATTTGCATTTTAGGCAATAATTTTTTTTTTCTGTCACATATGTGTAAGTGATCATTTCTCGAATGAAATTGTTGTGTCGCAACAAAATGCATAGAAATTTCGATTATTGTAACATTGAAGTTTTACTAAATTATCACGCATGTATTTAACATGCATACGTAAAGCAGCTCTATCAATGACTTTGTGTTCGATTTAAATACATTCATTTTCGTTTTTCATCTTCATTTTTGAAAAGCGATTTTCGCATTTGTTACCTCTTATTGCCGGATTGTACACACGACAAGTTTATAGCTCGGGCTTAATAAGTTTAAGGACGATCACTTCACAACTATAGGAATTTTCTTAATTATTTATTGCACTGCATGTTCGTACGATAATTTTTTTGAAAAGTCGTTGTCGCAACAGCGGTTTGAAAATCACAGCATTCACAAGAACACGACTTAAAAAAATCGACGGTTACTCGCGACGACGCGACCGGCACAACTGTAGAATCAAACTAGTGTTTGCAATATGACATTGCTAAATGTAAGATAACACATGCGGCGTTGAAGAATTAACAGAAGGGATTTTATTCCGTCACGTGCTTAATGCGATTTCAACCTTATTTTTATTACATATTGAGTATAAAATATAAAACCATATAATACACTTAAGACTTTTTAACTCTGACATCAGAAGATAAACATTAGGGTTACAAGCGCCAAGCAATAAACCGCTTTACCGCGGAAAGAATAAAAATCAATTTCATACTGTAAAGTTTCCAAGGAAAATCGTGCGGAAATCGCATTTCGACACCTATCGGAGCAGAGCGTAAACTAGCGAAGGTCATTGTTAAACACATTTTTTTTCGGTAGTTGTCAAACCGGTGGATCGTGTATTCTGATCTGCGGAGTGACCTTTTCGATGAAATCCAAAAATATGTATAAGATGCTGTAATTAATTATAATAATGTAACTCGTGTTTAGACGAGACGACGCGTCGTTGCCCACCGTTAACTCTCTATGTCGACTGTGTACGCCACGAAAAAACAAAATAAGAGGCAGGAAGACAGATTCGCGCCTAAGTACTACCTATTACAAATATATATACTAACTTTCGTACATAGAATGTGTTCTTTGAAAAATATACACGCTCTCGACTCAAAATCCGGTCCCACTCTCGGTCTCGACGCCGGACCCGATTCCGATTTGTAAGGAGCCTGGGTAAGCGCTAGCATCAAAATGAATTAAATACAGGCCATCAATAGATCAATGAAAGAATTTTTAGAGTTGGTGTAATAGTTCGTTTTCAATAATACAAAGAAGGAGAAAATGCTAAAATAGATTTCATTAAAATATAAAAATTATATGCCTATATTATAAGGAAATGCAGTCGATGAAATGCTATCTTCATATTCTATCGTTCTCGTTTGTCATGATGAACTAAAATGCAGGATACTAAATAAATATAGTTTTAGTTGTCGCACAAAAAGTGTAGGGTGCTTCATAGACTTGTAGGGCGTTAAGGCGCGAATGCATCCCAACTGTCTCAAGCATACAGCGCTTTTTAAAGTTAATAAAAATCACATTTAAAAATCATTTTTTTAATTAGGATAATAATAATTAAAAGATACACTTTTCATCTTCCTTTTCATTTTCATCATCAGATTCTCGTTTATATGTACTTGGATTTGTCAGGTCGTTGAAATTAACGGGGCTCTAAATTGGGCGATTATAAAAATGATATTAATAATAAAAATTTGTTTAATTACATACAGATCGTAGTTTATTATGATTAGTAAAAATAATATTTTAATAAATGATTGAAACAGTAGTTCTATGTTAGTTAAGTGGATTTTTTATTGCTTCATGGACTCCCGTGGGGTAGAAGCCTCCTCCGAAGAATTCAATTTTGCCTTATCCTTGGCAATGCCATCTGCCATCTCATCTGCCACCGCTGTCATGTCGCCTGCCCATTTGGTGCGTGGGTGGCCTCTTGCCCTAGGGCCCTTTGCTCCAGGCCAGGCTACTGATTTTAAGGTCCGTCCATCGTCGTTATATCTGGCCACGTGGTCACTTCCAGTTTCTTCCTAATGACAAAGTTAGCGCGTCGTTTATGCAGTTTTGTTGTAAACGTCCGCGTTCCTCATCCAATCTTTTAGTTTCATATTAAGGCAACTTCTTTCTATATATATATATATACTAGATTTGTCAAGTCGTTGAAATTAACGGGGCACCAATTTGGGAGTTAAGCAGTGGTTGTTCTAGAGTAACGTTATCCACCTCCCGATACCACAACCAGACCAGTTCGGTGGTACCGAGCCATCGGTTTTCAAAACGTTTGCAAAATTTCAAATCATCAGAACGTCTGAAAGTTGGTGAAAATTATACGGGAGATTCCATTATATACTTACACGAGTAATTATCAAAGGTGAATAACGCAATCTTAATAGATTCCCGTTGCGTCTGTGATTCACGAAGAACTATTCAAAATTGATTAAAAAACCGCGTGGTGGGAAAGTGAACTTGACGCATGTTTATAATAAATTGTAAAGAAAAACTAAGTCAAATGCCGCGAACATCATTGAAATATCAGTTTTGTTTTTTATGTAATTTTATCGAGAGATATTTAAAAGGAGTTAAACAGCGTCTAAACTAATTAATTGATCGGTGTTCAGGTCGCAACATTAAAGGAAAATCACTTACTTTAGATTCCTGGATAGTTAGAGTTCTACAGATATGAAAGTTTTGAGCAATCTCAAAGGTAGTATATGCAATTTTTTTTTAAACGTTAAATGTATTATAGTGATCATTAAAACATGCTCAGCTTTAATTCTCAAAACCTTTGTAGAATACCGGGAAGACACATAAAATTAGTCACTGTAATAGAAAGATATAGTTAGAAATATTTTTTCACAAAAGCATTTTTTTTTTCTTTAGATACTTTCTAACCAAATTTTTAACGAAAAAAAATTAGCTTCATCCAGTTAGCTATGCTACAACAATATAGGGCTGTTCCTTCTTATTATAGCCCTGCAGGTACTCAGAACGTAGACCCGCCATGACATTTATTGTTCCTTCAAAATTTTCTAGTATAAAACACTATACATTAAAAATCATAGAATCCGTCAACGAGTACGTTTCCCATCCTATCAAACAAACGGTCTTCGTGTAATCTTTAAAATCTCCTCAATTGTCATCGTAATCGCCACACATCGTAACTCCAAAGTAATCCGGAAGTTGTCGAGATGGAGTATATCGTGTCAAGATTTGATCGAAGATTACTAGATGCTAACAATCATCTTTGTCATCTCTGCACGTCGCGCCTGTCGCGAGGTAGAATGAAGCGCGCGACAGCTAGGTAAAGATACATTTTCATTATATTGTAAGGAAAAAAATAGATTCTTTGGTATAAAATAAGACAAAAAATATATAAAGTAGATTTTTTTAAATTACTCCAAACTTCCTAAACGAAATAATTTGATAAATTTCATGTTGCGCAATAAGAAAACAGATAAACGTCTGAAGACTTTATGGAGCTCAAGTTGTTATCTCGTGCCGTATTGTTAAAGAACAAACTACGCACGCAATATTGGAATATAGGCTGCACTATATTTTTGCACTAGTTTTTCTGCACTGGCTTTAGGTTTCAATAAAATACCTTTTTGGGTTATTACTAAATACATTTTTTGGGATTTTCATATAGAAAGCATGGAAACGATGGTGGTCAATACAACCGCCTGAGAGATAGACTTCGTACCCAAGTCATTCACCAGGTAGTGTTTTTCTAACTCCTTTCCAAAATTCATTTGTCGTTTGCTCAAAATGGTGATAGGTTACATCGCCAAAAAAAAAACATATTCGACGTTTTTTAAAACATTTTCAAAGGGCAACCGAGCATACGAATCACCAGACAGTAGGTGGTCAGCACCGCCCATGGACACTCACAGCCCCGAAGCAGTCGCCGGTAACTTGCTGGCCTTTTGGAACAGGACATCTGATGGAGGACATAGGATACCTGAAATCCTTCTAGAGAGGAATAGGATATTTGACAAGTGGGCCATTAGAATTCTCACTCACTGGATAAAATACGACAGCAGAATATGTTATTTCACATCTGTGATTTTCGCACTGCAGCCAAATTGGCCACACTGCGGCTCTACAACATACATAGTTCACCGTTCATCATACGCGTGGTATAAACATTTCCAAGGACATGTAATGTGCATAAGCACTTTAAGTTTCCATTCCATTCCATACACATGGATTTAGCCAACGCGGGAGTGTGGTGCTCACAGGAGAATAGGGCCTGGAAGTAGGGCTTTATATGAAATGCGTAAGCGCATAGAATGATCTTTAAGAAAATAACTTCCGTTGATGTTAGATATGCATTATGCAAAGTTATAAAATGTAATTAAAATAATAATAAATGTAAATTATAAAATTAATTTATTTGAAAATAATTTAATGTGTTAATTTAAAAGATTCAAGCGTTACATAAAGTAGTCTCCGTTTTATTCTTTTTTTTTTTTCTGTTTCTTGTTTTTACGACACACGTCGATATTTGCTATACATTGTCTATTTATATTGTAAAATTTTCTAGGATTTGTTAAAGGTCAAATCTATTATGAGAATTTGTTTGCATTTAAGAGATTCATAGTTGAGTAATGAGTTTTTTTCATCAAGCTACGTGCTTTGTTGTCCTTGTTGATATTATAAAAATATTATATTACAATACCCACGGTTATACCAATTACCCACGGTTTCACAGTTCAGTAAATCATTACCTCTCAAGGAAGCATCTTCTAGCTTGTTTCATATTTTTTATTTGTTAATTCTATAATCGGATTTTAGATTATTAGTTTTTTTTTTATTTTTATAAACAAGAAACAAAAAGATTTTCCATTTATTATTTACAAAATGAGGAATATAGTTGATTCCGATATAAAAATATTTGTTAAATATAATAATTCTATAATGCATTTTTTTTATGGTGGACACGAGTGAATGCGTTATCTTTTTTCTACAAATATTGAGTTCAAATTTTGAAAACTTATCTCAAATCTCTACGTATGCTGATCTGAGTTCAAACCCACTTATTTCCTAAACTCAGTACCTCTTTACAATCATAGATCATAGCAGTGTACAGCAGATCACTTCGATGATTAATCGTGTTCTGTCGTCTTCTAGTCGAGATTAGCCACACAATGATAAAACTAGAGAATTATTGCATATAATAAATTGATTTCTAATAAATTTTTCGCGTCGAATATTGATAATAATTTATTAAAGAACCTGTCTTAATATTCTGATAGTGCAATTTTATTTCCGCATATTAAAAAATAGCTGTAAAACGAAATCAATGTGTATTTCTTTCAGACAAAGCTATAATCAGTGAATAATTCGCATTTAATGAACTAACAGAATTAATGACCTGAAATTTATTAAAATTATTTTCATGAGTGAATCTATTAAAAAAATCTACATCTCATTTTCTTTGCTTGAAGTAAATGTTATTTTGGTCAACGTGAATGAATTTCGTACATAAAATTCAAATTTTAACGTCGCACGATTGAATTACATAAGTTTTTTTTTAAACATCTTTTATGTCGCACGGTAATATTTGAAAAAAAAAATACTGGAATTTATAAATAAATTTGAATAAATTTTCTTTAAACAAATTTCAATTTTGCTTACCAATTCTATTGAATTGTAAATAAAATTATCGTACGTACCAACGTGTCGATGGTATAAGGTAAAGCGGTTGTTGTTTGACGATCCCAACATTTAAAATTTTCAAGGGCAGTCTTAAATCTCCATTTTAATACGTCGTTGAACTCATAAGTGCATACTGTAAATTAAGTTTAATGTGAATGCCCAATTGACAAGAAAAATAAACGGTAAACTCAACTAAAACGGTACATATGTATTAAAAAAAAAACCGGCCAAGAGAATGTTGGACCATGCTCAGTATAGGGTCCCGAAGTTGTTATTAGAAAATAAATGCACTACAGATGAGAAAAGTACGTTGTTACACTTTTTGTGTTTCTCGGACAGAATAGTTATAAGCACTTTAATCGACTATAACTAGAGAAACAAGTAGGTATGTCGAATATCACCATTAAACTAGTATAAACTAAAGTGCATCAGCAAAAAGAGCGTACCTTCGTGGCACTTACGTCCTTTTGTTGAGAAGCGCAGGTTTTCGGCAATAACTCAAAAACAGTACATCCGAATGTTTACAAAATAACTTTCTCTTTGAAAGTATTTATTAAGCATTATCTTCGTTATTTTTTCATATTTTTGGACATGAGGCTTAGAAAATAAAAAGGGGGACACAATTTCTGTAACTTTTGGATTAATATTTCCAAAATTATTCATATAATAAGAAAAATTGCTTAGAAACCTTAAAGTGTTTTTAAAAGAACTGTCGAAATATGTGCCACACGTTGACGTTTGCAGAAAAAAAAAATTCAACTTCTGTTACATGTATCCTAGAAATATTCATTTTTGTTATTTAACCACCAAACTCAGTAGCGACTATACAAGACACCTACACTTAAGTTTTATCAATATACGTCAGTAATATACCTGTGACATACGGACGGACGAGCGGACATGACGAAACTATAAGGGTTCTTTTTGTCATTTTGGCTCGGAACCCTAAAAATCGTAAATACACTCCGTATTTTTGTATAACATATTTGAGCATATTAGCCACCAGACCGTAGGTGATCATCGCCTACCAAGAACATTCGCAGCCTCAGAGGAATCACCGGTGCTTTACTGGCCTTTTGTTCAGAATGGGATCATAAACCAAAGGGAGGTCGTTCGATATAAAAAGTGAAGGATTAAACTATTCCCGCGCGTGGTTTGAGCCCTGGAGAAATTCATCACAAAATGTATTTAGAATTTTCATTTGGCAACCCTATACGCCCGAGTCGTGAAATAGAAAGTTGCGTAGTGCGCGCTTTCGGGCAGACCTTTAATGCCGGTTCTTTGAAGAGCTTTTTATCCCATGCTATAGTTTCAGCGATACCAATATTAAATGAATAACTTCTACACTTCGTCGCCTAATTTGATCGGTAGGACGAACGTGTTGAGGAAAAATTTAGACAATTAAGTAGTGCGGCGTCCTGAATCTCATTGGAAGGAAACCCATTAACTAACATTAAAGAACTTCGCACTTGCTTAGGGATTTTATTGTCTTTTTTCTGAAATCGCGTTTTTTTTGTATGGCCAAGGTATTATATAGATTTTAATTTAATACCACGATAGATTTCTTTACAATTGACTAAATCATTACAAAACATCATGGTGGCTCTTAATCACGGCTTTGTTAGGTTTATCGAACTCTGTTTCAACTTCCAGTTTCGCCAAACTAAACCATTATGTAGTCTTGTGGTCGTTTACCGCGATCCCACTTTAAATTCGGGTCCTTATTTTATATTCGAATTTATCACAAGAGTGTATCGTCTCACGACTTTTTAATTCAAGTTGAGAATCTAAGACTTCAAAATCTCTAGATCAGTAAAGGTCGGAAGCTATTTACGGCCGATGTCGCTAATGCAGCGATTACTTCCCTGACTGTCAGCTTAATATTGATGATTGACTCAATATCTGGAGTGATTTTCCTCCCATATTTGAAATCTTTCGCAATATAATGAGGATTTTTGAAATAATGAATTTTTTCGAAGTTAACCGTCTCACGTCATACCTGCGTCGTTTACAATAGATAAAATGTTAATTTTTACATATAAATACGTTTTGTTTTTGTAATTATTGTTCCGAAGCACAGAATGAGTGATATTTGATTTCGCTTACTTTACAAAACCAATTGGTTAAGTAAGCCGCGATCGGCGCTCGAAGCCGCTACCTTCGAAACCATCGCATGACCACTTGGACACGATCATTCCTAAATAGCACACAGTTGCAATTAACTTATTAAATTGAAATGCAAACAGAATATAATAATATGTATGTGTGCAATGAAGATCCATGCAAACGGTCTGACAGCTTCTTGGGCTATATTCGAGTGTAATCGTAAACACCAGCTAATGCAGGCGGCAAGCGAGGTGCATTGGCTTCTATCCATAAATACGGCGAAGACTAAACTCTCGTTGTTGAATCGAGGTTTACGATTTTTCATGTTGATTACATATATTTAAATATTATTTTGAATCGTATAATAGGACCGTAGTATACAAGTCACAATTTTAGCAGTGTATTTTTTTTTGACAGTTTCAAACAGATTTTTGGGTGAAAATTTTTCACGAAGTTGGTCCATTTCCTTCTAAGTGTTCTTGTATTATATACTCTCTGACTTGATTATCAATCATTATTGGAATCATCAGAAGTTTTCTTCAAAAAAAAAGTATTTACAAAGAGAAGTAACTGATAGCAAGTTTCATTTGCAATTTTTCAAGATTATAGAAAAGAAATATAAACATTCGAGTTACTTCATACATTAGAAAGTAAGATCATTCATCAATTTGGTAAACAAATAAATAAAGCGATCAATAAATCAATTGTCGATCTACATACAAAGTGCCGCATAGAGTGTATGGGTCAAGTTCAAACGACAGCGTCTGTCGTCTAGCCGACCACACCACGTTACTCGTTTGCCTGATTCAGTCCCTAAATTAGGATTCCGCTTATCAGATCTTTGGAAACGTCACCGATACCACAGCACTTGCTAGAAATTATAATATAAAAATTAAAAAAAAAGTCAATGGTTGTAGAAGTCAAAGAGATCAAAGAGGTTAAGTGGTCAAAAGGGGTCATTGCCTTTCGTCCCCACCTGTTCGACCTTACGAATCGGAGAAAAACTCTTTTTGCAAACCTTCCTCGTCCGCCCCTCTCTGAACAAAATGCTAACCACACCCTTAAAAATATCTTACCTACCTACAACAATGGAAATATTTAAAATATAATATGGAAAATAGATATATGATAATGTGCCTTTAAATTGTTATCGATAAAATAAATATTGAGAGTATAATTACACATGAATATACTAAGAACTTATAATTTAATTAAAATATAACAATTTTCGTAAAATTAAATTGCATTAACAATACTAAGTTGGTAAGAAATTATTAAAGAGAAACGACCTCTGGTGACGAGATATCTAAATTTTTTAACTAAAATTAATGTAGTAATAATTATTACTTACCTTAAATCAGAGTTAGACCAAGGGATCAGAAATCATATACATATATCAATTCAGATTGTGAAACTTCGACCATTTTTTAAAAATTTGAAAGACCCTAAAGTGCACGCCTCGTAATGCCCCTTCAATTATTGATAGAAAACAAATTCTATTGTTGATTTAAAAAGGGAAACGAACCACAAAATAACGTACTATCCTCAACAGAATCAAACATATTGATGACTGATAAGAAAAGAGAAACGAAAATCAAACAATTAGACAAATTATAGTGACATCTCCAAACGCCGAATGGTATATACCTTTATTCATTTGATGATTTTAGTGGCGCTACCGCTATAACTTCAACAATGGTACATGCGTGTTATAGCGAATTTTAATAAAATACTTTTTTACATACAAATCACATGTATAAGACTAATTATATTAAATGGAAAACTATTGGCAATAATTCTAAAGTTAATAAAATGACATTAAAAAAATTGCTCGACTTCTACAAAACGAAAGTAGCGCTCGATCTCAAACGCGTCGCGTTACGAGACGTGCGAAAACGAGAAGAAAATCGCCGATTACTGAAAAGCCTTAAAAAATGTGCATGTGTCAGGTATTAGTGTTATGTAAAAAACGAAACAATATTTATTTTGATTTTAGTTTTAAAAGTTTCATTGCAATTGCAATGTTTCGGCTCAAATGAGGATAAAATACTGTGCATGTAAGGAAAATAAAGAGAAGATTAAATGCAGATTTTAAAAAAATCGGCATCCATTCCTCTTGGGCCTTCGTCTAAGTTCGTAAGTCGAGAGTTAAAAGCCAATACGAAGGTAACTTTTCAAAATCTATTTAAAACCAGTTTATTTTTAAATTCAAATAAAATTTTTATGGCGAATTTTTTTTTAATTTTTACATTCTGGGATTTTTGTTCCATTATTATATAAATATAATCAAAATTACAATTATTATGAATTACTTTAATTTATTTTCAACTATATCACGACATTCCCGGCTCGGAATAGACAAATGCACGCGTTGCAAACAAACCCAACTGATAAAGATAGACACAAGACGAGTCGATTTTTAGTTTTTTACTAGTTATGATTAAACGACACCGAATTAAACGCCAATTTTTAATAGGAGACTACTCGCTGTGATTATGAAGCTAAAAAATGAAGAAATGTTTCTTTTTATCGATAGATGTGTATTCATATCATCCTATAAGTGAAATACGAACAGAATAATAGTACTCCCGAAAATTGCTTGACTTCGACATGTTTACAGTAGAGCACTACTTCGAACGCCTAGCGTCATGAGGTGTGCAATATATATATATATATATATATATCAGTGGTGGAACCAAGGGAGAGCCATAACCTTCCTCCCTGACTGGAGGGCTGGATCCGGTGACATCAAAGCCCATTCAAAAGCACAGAGACAGCAATCACTGATGCGTCTACGCATTTGATGTTATCGCTCATTTCCCAGAGAATGTCTCAATTTAATCGCGGTAGCTTATTGCTACCCACCAGCGGCTCTGATCGCTGTAACGATCACGGCGTCCAGTATTCATTATTTATTCACTTTGGTATGAAATATCGAGGAAAGGGAAGTGACGCCAACTGTTGTCGAATATTCGAACTGTTTTAATGTTGCAGTAATTAAATATTGAACTTTGTACAATAATTAAATATGTCGACAATATTGAGGTTCCTGCTTATATATATCAGTTATATTGGGAAGAATTACTGGATGTCCATAAACTGCGTAGCTCCTTATAGGATTTCTGCAGAATATTGATATAATAATGAATATCTTCTACATGTAGACACTCACCTAACCGATCCCACCTTCCGCAATATAACCTTTTGCAATTAATCTAAACGAATATTCCAGAATAAAAACATCCTTCTATAAAAATTTAATTCTTATTTTAAGGATAGAGAAAGAGAGGGGAAAATGGAGACAACATTAATAATAGACAATATTTGGCTGCAACTACATTTCGTATGTGCCCACGCGCGTGCGACGTAGAACGTCTCAGTACTCACCTCTTCTTCCAAAGCCACAGGGAACTGGGTGAGAGGTTTCACCGCCACATCTTCTAATGCTTGCTTTCTTCTGTTAGGAGAAGAGAACAGACGATTAATTTAAATTATTTACGTAATGTATAAAAAAAGAAAAATGACAAGGTAACGTTGTTTTTCTCTTTTTTTAATTAACTTCATTTCAATTTTTAATTAAAGTAATATAAATAAATTCAAGGCATGTTTAAGATGAGTAATAATATATTTTTTGTAATAATGTTTATTATTACCAGTTTTCTATACATAATTTATGGCTTTGTGAATGTAGTAATATAAAAGACGCTTTATTGTTTGTGCAGTAGAATCTGTACTGCCTAATTGTTATTGTATTTTTAGAAATGAATATGAAATACAATAAATTTATGAACAAGAAATAATCACAAGAACAGTTAAATGAAATGAATAAAATGCAACTAGATTATCACTCAGAACAACATAAAATAAAACGACGATATCTCATTTTAGGCAAAAGAATATCCAATGATAAAATATAGACCAGATTATATCTGCTCATAAAAAATAAATTCGTAAATCTATCATTCCCATCATTGAATAACCTAGACAAATCAAAAAGGCAACACAAGGCGATCATAAAATAAAATAATAGCACAATACTCCAAAATGTCACCATTCTAAATATCTGCAAAATTGTGAGGAAAATTCCAGAAATAAACATAAATTACCAAATAAGTCTTAGCTACACCGCACTCACTGCCACCTAACAATACGTGACGTGCTATATTCTGTTGGATCATTTATCTTAATACGGTTGAAATAAATCATTAAAAACGGACTGAGAAGTAGGTTATTGATAATAAAAATGACGAAAAAATTTAGAATTAAGACTTTCTTTGGACTTCACCGATTCGAGCTCAGGTTGAAAAACTCTATCGACCAAAACGAATGTCGACTCGCCAATACACAGCGATAGCGACATTTAATTAATTATCAAATTAAATATTGAGCTATCCGATTCCCGGTGCGTCGTTTGTGTGAGAGTCGACAGTCGCCGATATTTAGTGACTGCAATCGGTTTAGTTTAACATCTAAAAGTTTTTCGCACAATATTTAATAATTTTTAAAATATTCGCAAAAATAATTCCGTTCTCGTTTTAAAGAAACGGTCAATGAATATTTTATTACGGTCCGTTTGCATATTGACATTTACATTACAGTGACCTATTCATGTGCATACGTAATATTTAAAATAAATTGAAGTGACCATAAAACATAAAAATACAATCAGATAAGTTCAAACTTCTATTCATTTTAATCGTGATCTTCGGCATATTATTTCTTGTGTTTTTTTTTTAAGGGTCACTTATTTCTTATTTAACTATTTAGGTAAATGTTAATATATTTTATGTATTATTCTCGAGCTGCTCAGGCAGTGAAGGAATAGATATTCCCTAAGCAAATGGTATTTAATGTAAAAAAATTGAAAATGAAGTTTTTAAGAGAATACACGTCAAACTAAATCGATATTTTTTACTGAGAACTCAACAATTACATTACAGTTAAGTGTTATTATTAACTCTTCATTTGACTTACATATTTCAAACGAATCTATTGCGACTCTTAGTTTACCGGTCACTACACAAGTGTATCTATACAAGTTTTTCCAGAAATATATGATCTGTTTAGCATACAAGTTAGAATAAACTGCCATTTTATGTTTTATGTTACTCTTTATGATGGGTATATATTTGATTCAATGGGTTATATAAAAGTCAGCGTTGGTATCTGTCATAAGTGTGAATCCTAGATATTAGAATTTCTTTAGTGTGGGAACAGACAGAACTTAACATAATTAAAACAGTTTAAAAGGTTGCATTTCCTTTGAAGGAAATCATTTGCAATTCAAATACTAGAAAATGTATCCACGTATTCACGAGCGTTTAAGGATGTCGAGCTGTGTTAAGAAATAAAGAAATGTCGTCAACATGCAACGGCGACGGAGACCATATCGTCACTAAGTTAAATAATAAAGGGCTAAGAGTAGGTCCTCGATGGACGCCAACTTCTTAATCGAATTCTTCACCTGTAGCTGGTCAATTTACAAACTACTGCGCTAACACTGTCGTATGTATACGTCAAAATATTATTCTGTGACATTTTGTGCCGCGCTGGCTTTCAAGCGCGGTATTCGTCGCAAGCTTATTCCACAGCAAAAAACGTAACGTGATGGTTTTAGCTGTCGTACCGGTATTTAGCGACAGCGGGCGACGCTGATGCTCTTTAAACAAACTGATTTGCAGATGTTTTTGCAATAGTCATGAGATTATTGTTTACGATTCGTTTTCCTGTTAAGTTTCCTATCAAGATTCAATTTCGTTCCTGTGAAATTTTCATAAAGATCCATTCAAAAACAAGGGTTTTTCTGAAATACTCCGTTGAAGCACTGATTTGCGCAGGCGTTTAATGACTAGGAAGGTGTTTAATCCGTCAGGGTACGCCTATATATTTGACTTTCGTTCCGGCCAGTAGCCAGTATAAATCATTTCGGTAATTGTAGATTCGTTATATTTCCAAGACAATTGAATATCTTTTATTCTTAGAAATTTGTAGTAAAATGACAAAATATTCAACACTCCAACACCGTGATATTGCATATTTTGCAACAACGAATGCCATACGAATAAATATTTTATTTCATGCTGCTTTAGGTCCTAATTAGCGCATAAAATGCATGAGCTAAGAATCAAAGTCAGAGGTGTAAAGTTTAATTTAATAATTAAAAGTATTTGATAGCATAAAAGGAATTTTCGGTTTAAATTAAATACTTGCTGATTACCATACTTATTTAGATAGGAATTATTATTACGTTATTAAAAAGACCTTCGTAAACAAAATATTTTTTTAGACAAGTCAACTTTAAAATATATTTCTATCTTATGCTATCTCGGACTTGTTTTAGAACTTTTTAAGAGGAACTATTCTACAATTCATTATTTTCGTGTAACTTTAACTGTTGATGAAGCTCATACAACAGAAGCTTTCAGAATGCCAGGTTTTTTCGGCTTCAATTAAAAAATATAATATACTTGTGAGTTATTTTCGAAAAACGTCCATAACTTATAACCTGAAACTTTCCTAGGTAATCACTCTATCTATCAGTGAAAACCGTATCAAAATCGGTACACTAGCTTATGACATTAACCCGAACAAACACCACATGCGTGGCTGTAACTTAGGCTCTATAGCAAAAATGTCGTGTCGGACACTTCTTCCGGCCTAACTCTTATTCACCAAGTGTCTGCAGTGTGACGTGCAATAAGAAACTGCGTTTCAAAAGATTTAGTACATTCAGAATTGATTGTAAACAAAGATATAGCGGCATGATAAGTTTCATATTCACAAAACGATATGCAAGTCTTCCGTGTTATAGATATTTTGTTTATATTGAGAAATAATATATCTAAGATTGTATTGAATATTCTATAAATTGTGAGAAAATATTTGATGTATAAACACTGCGATGTAACATATTTCTTACTTCCAAATTAAATTAAAGATCGGAAATAGAAGCAAATACCAAACATGTTTGGAATATACGACAACTGGCAAATTTAGAAACCGGTAAAATTTAATTCCAACTGCAGTTGTAGAAGTTAAAGTAACCGTTGTGAAATTTAATCCCCATAAAAAAGCTATCAAGTAAATAAACTAATGTATTTCTCTAGGAATTCTAACATCATAAAGATACGAAATCTCTACATAGCAATAAAAATGAGGCAGACTGAGTCGGAAAAAGGCCATTATTTTTGCATCAAACATCTTCGAAACCGTCTATCTCGGAATTAAATCTAAGCAATCTGTTTAGCGAATGCGGTAAATATCTAACGTTTAAAGTTATCTTCATTTTCGATGCACACAATCTTAGCATGAGTACTCCATTATGGTGTTGAACTGGCAAAAATTAAACTTAAGGAGGAAATCTAGACTTAGAACTTAACAAAACTGTACTGCCCTGTACAATTAAGCTCTAATGTTGGAGACGGCTCACCTCAGTAGAATGATCTTGAAGGTAGGTCCCGCAAGCCCTTTTATTATAGCCGATGCGTTCAGGTGGCATCTTCCATGTAGCACTATACCGTTCACCTGTAAATAATTTAAAAAAATGGGCTTTAGAGTATGATTTCCTTTTTTTTTCTAGGTCTGGTGCTTGTAAGATTTTTAAAAAGTTTCGTTGTGGATGATCGTTTGTATGACTATCTATTAGTCGGACTCTACATGTGTGTGCGTGGTGTTAAAATGAACGCCATTAAAAGTTTATTTTTGTGACTGAACCTTTATATCACTATTTGTTAGTCTGCTCATTGATGTTCTTAAAATTTACGTTGCAAATTGTTTTGTTGCAATCATATAAATCGAAATTGAATTGTTATCATCAGTTAATTGTTTACATATCATTTGTTGCTCATACTCATATAAGGATAGTATTCACCTTGAATCGTAGAATCATTGTATGTCCGTCTTTATTTTTCCCTTTTCCTTTTACATAATTACTGTATTCAATTGTGTCAGCTTCAATGTAAACAGTTGTTATACGAATAGGATATGCTGAAATCGACCTCGGTCGGACGTGTACCCATAACTTTCAGATTTTATTCGCTCTCGGCGTTGTAAGTTCGTGGCCGAACTTTGTGTACGGCTGAGCTTGCCTTTGTATATTTGTTATACTGGTATTGATAGACATGCTATTAGTTCTGACTCCTAGTCGATGCATTTGTGTTAATCTAGCCGTTAATATCGTTAAATAAATTCAGTGGCGCTATAGAATTAACGTTATAATTTAAATAATTAGTATACGACAATAAATAATTTCAAAAAAATTTTTTTTTCAAAAATTTAGGTATTATTGTAATATACACAAAGTTACTATAAAACAATGTTAAACAGTTCTCCGTATAATAAATAATTTATTATACAAAGTTATCGTTAGGAAGGAAGAACAGATAGTAATTATCATGTAAAACATTTGTATATTTTGCAAGCGCCTATGTAATAAAAATAAACCGGCCAAGTGCGAGTCGGACTCACGTACCGAGGGTTCTTCTAAATAAATAACAAAAACCTTCAACACAATATATTTGTATTATTCATTTAGAAGAGATTATTTTCATTCATCCATTTACGGATTCTTAGCTCGAGTCCCATTCACACACGCACACGAACATACACACAATAAAAATCGGTCAGTGTGTGTGTGTGTGTGTACACACTGGCCGATTCTTAGTTATTGTTTTCCAAGTTTGCATTAAAGGTCACACCAAATTTGACGCGTGTATATGTCACTGCTTTTACGATAAAGTAAAAATAAGAAAATACAATGATACGCATTAAGTGTGCTCTCACGTGACTGACGAGTGTCAGTTTATACTGAAAATAGAAACGAAGCAGTATACTTCTTACAGGCTTTCCTGTCATCTATGAGTAAAAAACATTTTTTCCTTTTATTGCAGAATAATACGCAGTAGTTTCGGAGATAAATGGGGGCGGTCAATCTTCATCAATTTTCATAAATAACATTAAAACTATTTAGTTTAAAGTTATGGTATATATTCCAGATTTTCAAAATAAGCGCTTTCATTTCATATTTCACGTGGTACAGTTTGCTTTTTTTTTGTAGTTTTCTGATTTATTCCTTAATAACTATTAAGGAATAAATCATTTTCAACGAATAAATCAATCATCAACAATTTTAAATACGAGGGTAACTACCCTCGTATTTAAAATTTATTTATTTACGTTACATGCCCTTGTTTGAGTTACAGATATACCTATGTGCACCAACTTTTCTATGTAATCGATCCAGCAGATTCAGAGCAAATTGAGTATGACAGACGAACACACGAGTCGTCCTATAATGGTTCCGTTTTTTTTCATTGAAGATACGGAACCCTAAAAATTAAAAACAACATTATATTTGATGTCGACAGGAAGGGTAGAGTACAGTGATACAAGTATAGGAATAATCGCTTTATCTTTGTTATGAGTTCAGTATTAGCTTTTTAATGTTACCGTGTCCGTCTGCCATCGAACTGCTCTCGTACATTTTAACACTTGCGAATAAATCAAAAGCTTTAGGATACTTCCCGTTAACTTTGAATCATTAAATTTGGCAAGAAACAAGGCCCCACAGCGTAAACAAAGGGAATGAATTTTGGAAATCATTAATCTTAATTATATCCTTTAAAAACTATTTTCTTTCTACGATTAAAATTTGACATTCGTAATTGGAATGTGGATGGCAATGTAAATACACTTATTGTAGAAATTTAAGATTTTCAAAAATTTGGACAAGTAAAAAATTTTCAAAAAGTGAACAGGCAATATGTCTCAAAATATGTAACCTGCTGTACAATTTTCAAATTTAAACAAATACAAACTTGAGAACATGTCTACCCAAACAAAATACTTTGTTTTCGTGCACTGCATCGTGTATGATGTCATTGCATTTAAAAGGCTTCGTAAATGGTTTTTCTCTTATTTATTTCAATAATACATCCTCGCATAGCTTCTCTAATTCGGATATTGTCTCTGTATAGGTGTGGATTTTGTAAACGGTTATATTTACATATTTAAATACAACCGTTTACGTTTAGTTAAGTTGAGTTAAGCTGCAGCTTGTCGTTTTAACTTGCAAACAGTAGGGCGGGCATGCAGCTATCGAAAACCAATAAAAGAAATATTACTTATAAGAAACGAATCAAATATTGTTTATGTTATATTCACGGCTGCAAACGCGCATGGCCACAAAAGCGCGCAGCGAAGATAAACAACATCTTGTCGAAGCCAGAATTCATTGACTGGCCGCTTATACGTGTTCGTACATCCACACCAACGCGGTCTCATCGTGTTGTTTGCGCCGGCTAATTTTAAACGTTCACGTTGTGTCATCGAGACCGTCACGGTATCGGTCAGGTGGCGGCCGAGGAATCCGACGCAGGCTTTGAGACGTCCGATCAGACATGCGACTGTGATTAATAAGACCGCGTAAACAATAACTACGTTGCGCTAATTTTATCTTCAATATAGGTATTTTTTACGTCAGGTGTTATAAGGCCTATAGAAGCGAGTCGAGCGCCCGCACTGTTTTGTTTACTTTTTCGTTTATAAATTCGCGTCTGTGTCTCAAAATGGTAGCCTGAGGTCTCCACGTAGTCTAATTAAATAACGTAACCTTATCATGCAACTCCGTCGTTCACGAATCGCTTCGTACAAGTCTATCGATTTCGGATGAGGAATGGTTCGACAGAGGCCGCCTTAGAAAATTCCATGCAAACCTAATTTGATGCATATTAAAAGAGGGCCAAATTTAAACACCAGAATAGGATGAGTTTGCATTTAACGAATGGGTAGAAATACTAAAATTACCTAACTCAGACTCGACCTTTTCCATAAAATTACATTGCTTTTAGTTCATGAAATTGGGCACTTTAATATGCGACCGATTTGGCTTACATAATATATTTTACGGCACCTCGTAACTTAAAACCATCGAAGTGTATTCCGAAAAATGTATTTAATGCTCTCAGAGTAGCCTTTCTAAAAATGTCTTTCAGGTAACATATTTTTTTCTCTCTTCTGTTTTGTTATATGTATCGACGATATTTAGCTAGTATGCTCTTTAGGTATTAGCATTGATTGTTTCTAATTAAGTCATTATTTTTGTTGAAATGAACATCGTAAAATATGCAAATCCCGTGTACAATGTGAGATTGATAGATCACTTTTTACATTACAGCGTGGCTATTGTGCCCGCCTGGCGGCGCTCCAGGAGATCGCAGTGCGGCGAGATGCCCATCGCAGAAATGATGGACATATAATGGTGAATGCGGGGAAAATGATGAGAGCGAATAAAGGAAATGGAAAAGAGAAACAAACCATTTTCTGTATCTATCGGGCGCTTAACGATTTTCAATGCGTTACCAGTAAGAGTTTGAAAAACTGAAACAGCACTATGGAAACTGAACTGAACATTCTAAACACGCAAAAGGTAGGGGCAAGTCAACGTGACGTAGACCTTATAAAATTGACTAGCAGTAACGGTTAAGTCAAACACACACACGTACGTACGGAAGTTAAGCAATACAAGCGATCACACACACCTTGACATGCTCTATGCATGCGTTCCGATGGCCGGTACACACAGACATTCACACAACGAATAACAGACACGAACGCGATCGTTAAGAAATCGAATAAAAAAAAAACAACGTAACTCGTAAAACGAGGGAATCCCCGCGCACTAATCTCTTATACGAGATACTTGTATTTTTTTTTCTCCTATACTATGGATTATATTAAGTGCTAATAGTATATTTTGTTTAATAATTTGGATTAAAATTCTTGTCAGATTTGAGATGAAAGACAAATAAAAAATGATTATATTACGTACGGCACTAGAATATTCTTTACATAATATTAACGACAATGTGTCCTTCAATATCATTTAGCGTCAGCAAAAAAAATGCTTTCGCACTACTCAAATACAATTATTTGCTAAACAATGGATCGTTTGTCGTTGTGATCTTATGCTTTGTTACCAGGCGCTACCGTGATGGCGCGAATCATGACATAGCATCTGTAGATGATGGCGATCCCTAAAGTGATCGCGAGCCTCATGCTGGTCAAAGTTAAAGGGCGGTTTTCCTTTAGCAATCTTGACCGAGCCCATTAAAGTACCAAACTGTGCAAAATGGATTGACGTACTTATTTAAGAAGCTACCTATGAAAAATGTGTGTTCCTAGGAATAATACACGTTTGATATTCATATACTATTTATTCATTATATATCACCCTTTAATGGTTCTATATCAATAATATAATGACTCCATTATATTCATATACTAATATAATATAAAAACGAATTTTTCTTTGTTCAGGCATCAATTAAAAACTATTGAACATATCCATATGGGAGTTTGACCATTAGAAGCGAAATCGCTTATAAATTGTTTTAAGTTATTTATTTTTTGAATTCCCTACACCCTTCAGCATGTTATTTATTTACTTTCATAACTCATAACGCCCGGCAAAGCGAACGGGTGATCACCGAGACAATCGAAGACATTTAAGGCTACTGCATATTCAAGCTGTGTTAATGACGGCCGCCCCCTAGTCCAAACCCATAAGTTTTCGCCGCTATGGGCGTTATTCTTATTTTCTGACAAATTTCAAATATAATCGATCCCTTGATCAAGGACCTGAATTTTAGAGAAAAATTGAATCAGAATCGACAAAGAGATGAACCTTCCAACACGCGGTGGACAGACGCAGAAACCGTAAACCCACTTACAAACAGATCCGTGTCGCCCTTCTTGTGCATTACATTGGTTGTCCGCTAGTAGGCGTTTAATGAAGGTCACGTTGAAGTATCTGTTTTAGGAGTGATCCATTAGTATCATTTTCGTGTTATTGATGTGGCACAACTATAGGCGCGCGCCGGCGTGGTCAGTTGGGTGCCTGATGCGCGGTGATCGTGAAGGGTAACGAAAAAGCGTTACACAAGCGAACATATAGATATACATGCCACACATAAGTATGTTGTGCAGGAGATATAGATATGTATATATATATATATATATATATATATATATATATATATATATACACACACACACATATTTCTATAAGTAAAGAAATAACATTTAAAAAAATGTTTTGTCGTTCTTTACGGTTATACTATTACGTAATTCATAATTAGGTTAACGTCTGTATCTTCCTGTCCGTTCGTCTGTCTGTCTGCATGCGAATTACTTACTAGCTACTGAACTGATTTTATGCCAGTGTTAATAAGAGAAGAATGATTTCACGCGTAATTTATATTTGTAATATTTATAAACATATTCCGTACAACTCGGCTAAGCTGGGATAATTATTATCAATTAAATTGATAAAAATAGAAGAAAAATTGACTCTCAGCTGTATATCAACACAGTACAGTAAAAGTATTGTTATGTATTATTAGTCGTATTACTATTAAGGTCAAAAATTATAAGTTGTCATAAATAAAAACACATAAATTTTCATTTTATTATTCAATTCAATCACAATTCACGTTGCACACGTGCACGATTTTACTTATTTCGAAGTCGAGAGAAGTGTTCAATGTTTTAAGAGTAGCAGCCTCCGGTCTGCGGCGGCCGCTATTCTCTCGTAGTCATGGCGACGATCTCGAAACTGTACAGTGTCGTCCGTGATATTCTGTTTTTTGGGGTTCCGTTGTCAACAAGGAACCCTTACAATTTCGCCATGTTTGTCCTTCCGGCTATCTGTCTCTGTCTGTACGCGACTTAGCTCAGACTCTTATTATTAGGAAGCTGAAATTCGGTATGGTCGTACACACTAATTATACCGATAAAGTACTAGAACAAAATTCAAAAAAAAATTTGGGGGTACCTCCCATATGCTTAAAGTGGAGATAATTTTTTTTTGTTTCGTTTACCCCACATAGTGTGGGATATCGTTGGATAGCTCATTCAAAACATTATAGGTACGTTGAAGTCATTTTTCGCTTTAGGGATCCTTTGGCGTTATATTAATCTTTGAAGTACTAATTTTTATTAGTCAAGTGTCCCCTCCTCTGCCAACTGAATGGTTCTCGGGTACGTGAAAAATTCAAGACAATAGTATATATACGAAATTAAAATGAAATCTAACACGGCTGAGTGGGCTTTACAAGTGAACGGGTAATAGTCGGCCGATTTGTGTAATGTACTAGGAGGAGTAGTAGGCAGAAGTTAGTATAAATTCCATTGTAAAATGACTTAGATGACGTTGTTATTAGATGAATAACTTATGTTTACTACCTATTTTACACAACTATAAATTAGGTATCAACATAAGTTTGTGAACCATTTACAATGAGGGAAATATAAAATCATAGTATCATAGTATCAAAGAAAAGACTCCTAATCGTATTGTGACGGGCGACTACGGAACCCTACACTGCGTGGTCCGACACGTACTTGGCTGGTTTTTTCTTGAACACCGTATGAACGTCGCTGATGTCGTTCGGCGACTAATCGCCACGACATCAGCGAGACGAGTGCGAGTATGGCCGAACTATTCTGTGACTATTATACCTACTCGCTTATAATACCACATACTAGTACATGAGCAACCGAGCTTAGCTCGGTGTTTTTCAACGCAACGAAAAGAAGAAACGAGGAATAAACTTGTCAGAGGACGCTTACCAGTGACTTCGGCGGCGGAGAAATTATGAAGTCGCAAATTATGACAATGCAGACTTGAGGAAGGACGAAAATCATATGGTAATCATAAAGGTTGGTACGAACGTGGAAGGATGACAGTGGCGGGAATGGCTGTAAAAAAGATGGATAATTTGTGCGTATAGAGATTGAAACTTGTCGGACTGAAGGTATGACTTTCAAGGTTAAAAGAGATGTGTCGAAGCTAAGATACAATATGACTTAGAGGGTGCTATGGACGAGACACAGTCAACAACAAATAAACATATAGCATATGATGAGGCAGATAATACCGCCTAATGCTATGAGACGCAATATAAACTCATTTTTATTCGTACGTGTGTTATTTTTGATCGCTACCCAATCTTGGTACCGACGTCTGTTCTGAATTTGATCCTAATTTAGGCTTAAAATGTTTAAAAGTTTAACTAAACACTTTATAATAGAATAGCCGATTGTCGAAAATTGTTTAATGTTTGCATTGGAAAAATTAAGTACTGCTTCGTGATAGACTATAATATTATTTTACCGAAGCTACGCCTTTCACGCCGCACCCGCAAACAACCGCACAAAGCGTTAATCCGAAAATCATGTTAAGGCGTTTCATAATTCGCAAATTTATCAAATTGTGAGTTAATTACATGTATAAGAGCCGAATGTGTACATAGAAATAAATTCGTTCCGTAAATCGTTCCCTTTTAAAATTTCACACAGCAAACTAGAGTAAATGTCTACGTGCAGTAGTTCCCGTAGCGTTAAAGATAAATCCTCCTCGTTTGGCATCAAAAAGTGGAACGCATCGGACGTGTAAGCATATTGACAAAACTTCCGTTCGCTCTATCACGTTGCAAATCTTTATTTCGCATCTCCAGGACTTGGCGCGGCTCCAGGGGCCGGGTGATTTATGCGGTGGGCGCCGGCGCAGATCTCTCGGCCTATTCTCTCAAGAGGCGAACGCCCTGAATCACTATTAACGATCTAAAAATTATCGCTGTATATAGAGATTCTCACATTCGGCGTTACGTATTGCCGGCCGTCATCCGCACGCGTCGCTGCTGTGGGTTACGTAAGTAAATCAAATAAAAAAACAATGTGGCCATATACGTATAATATAATATATACGAAATGCAAAAAATCTATATCGTAAACCGTCTGCAAAGAATTCCGTGTCGAACGGTCATGCGGATACGTTCAGTGGTTCATGACTGATGCGCCGTAAAAGAAAGATAATTTTCAGTTTTAATTGCTTGCAAATTCTAATATTTTTCTCAAGTATTTCTAACTGTGCTTTAAGGAAGGCTATTCAATTTTTAATGCTAATATTTATTCGTTTTTAATGTTCCATTTATTGTATGTTACAGTTTTAAAACTCAGTCCATTATTGTAAGTCATTGATCACCACGTTCATTAATTAAATGCCGAATGGCTTGTACGCCGTTCGTAATATAAGTTATTTTTTAGTCACAGACTCAAATATAAAATTTATGTAATTGAAAATGGACATATCAATACGAAAATAATATCTAAGATTTTCTTACGAACAATCGAATAAGGATCGCTCAATAAATACATCAGAACATTCACCTCCAAGATCTCATCGCCGACCTTGATGGCGGGCGCGGCGCGCGCGGCGGCGCCCGCGGGGTTCAGGCCGCACACGAACACGGCCATGCGGCTGCGGTCGCGGTGGCCCGCCAGGCTCAGCCCCAGGCCGGCGCGCGCCGAGCGCTCCAGCCGCACCGCCACCACGGACTCGCCGAGCGCGGCGTACTTCTTGCGGATTTTGTCTGAAACGACATAGACCACTTAACGGTTGCACTTCTCATCTTCCCTTAAATAGGTGCGAGTCGAGACAATGTAACGGTGTAGACTCTGTTTATTTATTGACTATTTTTAAAGCGGTCGCGTATTTTAATTATTTCATTATTTAATCAGATGCCCTTTAAAGACAATATAATATAGGTTGAATTATTAAGAACTTATATAATGTTGGCGAAAATTATCGTTTGCAAATCCAGACTATATGAACATAGCGATAGGCGCAGATTCTTAGATGCAAGATAATCATTCAGATGTTTCAATAATTAAATAAGTTAGTGAGTGCTTCACATTTTTGAGACTGCGATGTTGAAATTAGTACGAAATTTGATAATTCACATTATTTACTTTAGTAAATTTAATACTGCACAAAAACTAGCAATAATTTTTTAATATTAACTAATAATAATTTATAGCTAGTTTTTGTGCAGTATTAAATTGGTAATGTATTAGAACAGGACGTATGTCGTATACAAATGAAAGAAAATTTATACACTTATATTTCTAATGAAATTTAATTCGTTGAGACATTTTTATGGTTCCGTACCTCAAAAAAAAAGGAGCCTTATTTGATCACTTCGTTGTTCGTATATCCCTTCTTATGTATATCTAACAAGACCTTTTTTTTTTTTCAAGAACGCATGAAAATATCATTAGCATTTAATATCAAATACGTTAATCTGTGTTTCCTTGGAGCTCTAAAAATTCAAGCTTCTAAGCCAACATAATGAAAAATTAAAGACATTGAAGGGCTATACTGTGACACTCGCAAGTAAATTAAAACCTACATTTAGGTTCAAGTGCCCAAACGACTTACAGAATAATTAAATTTAGCATGAAGCAAGGTCTCACAGCACTAGTAAAAGAAAAAAATCAAAAATAATAAAATTTGTAGTTATATCACACAAAAAAATATTATTTAGTAATTTTAAGTATACACGTAAAATCGGTATAAGGACAGTACCGTAAAAAAAGTTTACAATATATCGGATATTGTAAACTTTTTTTTTCCATTTCCAGTTATGAAAAATTATGATTTCCAGAGAGCCAGATATTTTAAAAAATACCAAAGGTTTTATGGAAAAAAAAACAGAAGTTATGAAATTCCGATATCGATATATTCTCTAAATGGATGAAATATCTACATACATATTAAGTGTATACGGAATCCTCAGGGTGCGAGATCTGTTCAAGCTTGTTCGGTATTTTTATTATGCTATAGACTCGTTTATGGTGTCCACGCATTGATTTGTAGACAATCTTTATGCATAATCTAAGTTTGTAATTTTTCTTCAAAGATGATTTTTATTCTTGCACGTTACACCTTTAAAAAAAAACATTTCATAGTTTTTTTAAACATTTCACTTGGATAATTCTCCGAGCTGATTAATACAAGAGTTAGGACTATATCATACACTTGTGAATCGGTTCGGGTGTGAAGAAGTTATGCTAACAAAACTAATACATACATAAACCCTGAAAATATAAAATTCCATTTTCCATTGGGCAGTCGTGTAGAAAATGTTGGCGAATATAAGACGACGTGTTAAATCTGATTTGGCCTCGTACTTATAGGGGGTTTATGACAAAAATTTTAATCATATCAAAAAAAAATCGATATTGCAAGACGAATTTATTTTGTACGAAACATCAAACACAGAAGGCAATGAAATAGACTATGGTGGTGTGATAATTTTATAAATATAGACAGGTATAGTTTTTATTTTATATATGTGATGAAATTTTATATCATTTAAACTAAAGAAATGGTTACAATATATAAAGAAATGGAAACTCTGTATAAAAGCCATTTTTTTCATATTAACTCGTATATTTTTTCAACACTTCCTGGCCACATGTTTTTCGTAGCACCATTTTCGATTTGTATAGTACATTTAGATAATTCTGTAAACTCAGTATAATATAAACACAATATAAAGGATTCTGGTATAAAAATCTAAAAATCCGTAATTTGGTCGGCATACTCATGCACGCTTACATAGCTCGTTTACTCACGCATCCTTCGTTAGGTTAATCCAAAATTTCACATTGCCAACACGAAGAAAATCAATGCCCTTGACGCGTGTTGTCTCTGGCCGGATAATTAGATTTAAAAAAAAAAAAAGAAATGGGATACATCAACGACATACTCTCCGCTTCGTATGAGCCTCTCGAAATAACGCGACAGCGGCAATAAAGGGCCGCCAATAAAACACCGCATGCATGGCGTCGAAGGGCCGTAACTTTTATACCTCCGTATAATTAATATCGCCCGCTTGCGGTATGATCTTATATTAGTAGAAGTGTATTTTATTCGAAGAATATTAATCTCGGGGATTCGCATTGCTACCAGATTTGTGTAGAATAAATTTCATCATCATCATCATCGTGATCATCACTGCTAGTCAATGCATTCTAATCACCACGTGTGGCAAGAGAGTTTGCGAAGGCTTTACTGCAACTATTGCATTTGCTGTGGTACCGAGAGCCCATTTTATATGCATTATTATGTATGTAAAATGCGTTTTTTTTTTTCGTTTTTTGTCTTCAAAAAAATCACTTTTTTAAATAAATTTTTGTCTTTACTTTTGAAACTCAACGCTCGCTAATTAAATAGCAATTACAAAACAAACAAAGTATTTTTTTTATAAATAACAACGAGAAATTAATAAAAATATCGAAACACCTAGTCGACCAACTCTTCTAAAAATTATTTTATGTATTAATTTTTCAAGTCTAGATTTTTTAAGGTTCGGCCTTGAATAGGAAATTCGATATGACACGGAAAAGAATGGTTGGGTCAACCCTCAATCCTGAAATAAAATCATCTATAATAACGAGTCAGTTACCGTCAACGCCATATGAATTATCTATAACAATTATTTAGATATTATAATCTTCGCGCTTCGATGGATTAGTTGGTGACCATAATTCATCAAAAAATAAATAACTTTACGATTCTAATAATGTAATCGATAAACAGTGTTTCTATTATGAAGAAATACGATGTCAATATTGGAATTATTTTCCCACAATTTGTGATATATCTAATTTTGGTTGTCAGCATTATTGTAATGCTCCTAGTTTATCAATCTAACTGATTCAACAATATTATTGATCGGCAGTTTCTGTACAGCTTTTTCATGATACATCACAAAATCGTTCAGATACAACGTTAAGTGTACACTAAAGGAGTCTTTGATCACTTATAAGTAGGCTTCTTTTATGTTATGTAACAAAGTTTCAAAGTAAGTATTGTGAAGACAGCGAAGTTCGTATAATAGAGGGATCAAGTGGGCAGACATCTTCGTGCTTTCAAATTCTTGACAGTTCACGCGAAATACATTCGCCAGTTAGCTTTTTCTGTAGTAATCTACCGATTAAAGTCTATAAAAAAATAGGGTTTCAACCTGGAAGTAGTACAAAGTGCCAATTTTTACGGTGATCAATTCGGCTGCAGCTCAAAAATGAGCCTGTTCGACCGGTGAAACACCAGGCGACGTGAAGTAGCTTCCGCTGTTGCTTTTCGTCCGGTGAGAAAGAATTACAATGGTCCACTGCCTCTTGTTTCGCTTGCGTCCACCCTCCATACCTATTCCCTCATATTTATTTCCTTCGACAGCCTGTTCCCTTCCGAGAGATCGGTAAAGCACCAATGACTCCTCCGGAACAGCAAGTTCCCATGGACGGCGGTGACTATCTACTCACTGGCAGCTCGCTTGCCCGTTTGTCTCTTAACTACGCTATGAAAAAAAAAAGAAATTCAATTTCTATATTTCGAAAGAAACGGTATTACATACGAACACGTCGGGAAGGAGGGAATCGAGTTATACACTTGCAGAGGACCGATCCGGGTACGGCGCGTCAGCGCCGGCTCACGGGAACGGAGAAGCATGTAGCATCTGTCGCCGCAAAATCAATTACGTCCACTTTCATGTGATGCGATATCCGAACTCGACATCGTCTTTTCACGTTGCGAAGTGACACGGCCGCTTCTTCGAGTGAAACTTCTTTAGGCGCGCCTTGAGATTAGCTGATATCTTTTTTGGACGGAAGCGACATTCGTTCAATTCTATAATCCTCAGCTGTAGTACCTACGCAATTTCCGCATTTACAATTTTAATTTCGAATCTAACGCCAAACCAGAAATACACAATTAAATATGACCAGTATTCCAAATCGTCAAACTTCATACGTTAACCGCTATTATATTTATTATTCTTTTATAACTAATTCTACCGTTGACTCCACTCGGGCAGGCGTAAAAGGAATTCCTTAATTTGCTCTGTGAAAAGATATTTCTTTTAATCTTGTTTCTTAATAATTATTTAATTAATAACTAGTTTTCATAAAATTTACTCTTCAAAGAACGTAAAATTTATTGGAACGAAGTTCCTTACGGCGGGCTTGGAGGAGATAGGGATTTTGCTGCGCGACCGAACTGAAAAAAATGTGATAGTAAAACCGTAAGAAAAAGTCCGTGGAATAAAAGCGTAAGAATAAGAAAAAGTCCGTGGAATAAAACCGTTAAATAAGACGTGCGCAGGCGCGACAGTCATATTTTTAGATATGTCGTTATTTTACTGCGCGTTTATTGGCGCAAGGTGACGCGAGCTCGGCGAACGGCGAGCGCTGATTGGTGGATCACACCGGGCACGGCTGGCATGAGGCCGCGCGACTTGTTTACGACTTCGCGCGATTACCGAGAATCGGTCGGAGTTATTTTCCATTAACAAATATATGTCGGTAAAATATAAGAAATAAATCATAACAATCGTAAATTTTTCGAAAATAGAATTAACAATAAGAACAGAAAATGAAGATGATTGTAGAACAGACAGTAAGGAGTAAATGTCATAATTCCACTACAACGATCACCAACGATTTAAGTAGCGTCTTATAATAAAACATATTCCTGTCATAACACTTAAAGTACATTATATTTTTTTTTTGCAAATTGTGTCGATTCTACATTAGCCGAAGGAACTTCGTTCCTACCTGGTGTCCCACGACACCACTCGTATTTTTTTCTTAATTTTTTCTGTCTAATGATCTGTTTATACGCTGAACGTAAATAAGCTATTAATAATGTAGTTCAATAATATTCTCTTTCTTAGTAATGAACTGGGTCTACAGCACCGCCTACGTGTACATAAATGAATTGCTTCATTACTTTTACACCGAACGATCTCTCTTTTAATTATCATTATTACATTAATCTATACTGTTGAATTTTAACATAACTTATTCATTTTTAATTTAATAGTAGTATCCGTCACAACGTCATACAATATCGAAAATTAAATTACTTAATAAATTACTAAATTTATAAATAAAATATTCAAACGTTACACAAATTTTTGAGACGTGCTTGATTATTTGAGGTCTGTTAAACTGTAGTGTCGAATTTTCAAACTCACAATTTAAACAGTCCTCAAATTTAATTAAGTGCAACTCTAATTAAGTGCAACTTAGATGCCTCTTAATAAAAAAAAATGTGGTACTCGAAAGTCACTCAACGTATGACAACTGTCTTTATTATTGGAGCAGCCCTCAAATGTCAGCATTTCGTAAGCAAGTAAACGTTTTACCCATTTAAATTTAGTTTATTATAAAAATAACAAAGTTTATAATTACCATAAAGAAAATAAATAGGATATTTGGGCAATTATTCGAATTTCATTAAATCAACTAAACGACCATATTCGTCATTAACGTTGTCTATTCAAAAATAACATTTATTCATAGAATAATGCAGCGTAAAACGAAATTTTAACAATAAGTCAAAACAAAGTTCAGATAAGAATGAACTCTATTCGTAAAGGCTACCATTCGTGAGGCTTTCAGCTGATCACGGCCTCAAATGCTTAAGTGGCCCTTGTGAATCCCATTAAAATAGGATGCTCAAAGTTAAGACGGCCTCAGCCGAGTGAAGTTTCAGTATCAGGTCGTCGTGACGCATTGAGTTTATACCCACATATTTTTTTTCTGCCTGATAGACGGCTGCGCTTTCAATCCATCAATGTTCTGAAAATCCAGAACCTACATTTATTTCTATATGAAAATTAGTTCAATCAAGGTATATACAATAACAATTAAATGTCCTAGTGTGATCTCAATAACGTTTTTAGTCGATGTGTGTTTATTGACATTACAGAGGTGAACAATACCTATCATATTCTCAGACGGACTTCAGTGGTAACGTTTACTTCATTAATATGATTGTAAGAATAGCAATTGTTTACATCTTATTACAAGTGATAAGACTATTACATGGAAATTGTTACTAAATATTTGTATGACGTAATTAAATTACTAGATTTTTCAATCTGTAGAAAATTAAAGACGCAATGGACTGTAGAAAAATTATCTCGATGTCTGTAGAACTGTTGTTAATACTTTTTTATGGATTCCATTAACTTAATTTCCATATAAGATAGTGGATATAATAGTGGACGCTCTGGCCGACCAACGATGAGGGTTTTTCTGACAGCCCAAAAATTAGTTAAAAAGAACTAAATAGATGGCGGTAGCAAAATTCAGCCCCTCAAAATTAATGTGGGCTATAAGAACTCTTACGAGTGCTTAACTAACTCAAGAGAAAGTTTAGAAAATAAATTGAAAAAAGAACTAGACATGCGGACGGGGAACCCCCGTCAGGAACGAAGTTTTTTCTTTAATATTAATGATGCAAAGTAAGAATAAAATCGGAGTTTCATTTCATATTTTAAGAAAAATATTAATTTAATAAAAATTACATGTAAATAATGGATTACAAATTATATAAAAAATACTAAATAATAAATTTCAAGTAAGACAGAGAAAGAGAAAGAGAGAAAATAGCATTCAAGAGGCATAACGCTTTTTCGTTACATTACGATTTCTATCAGTCAACTTCTACTACAAGCCGCGTTAGGGTACTTCGTTTTAAAAATTGTTATTCGACGATAAAAATGTAACAAAATCTGATGAAAATAATATAATTTCAACAAAAATGAACAATAAAAACTAGAAATGATTATTTCGGCAACGAATAAGCTGCGATATAGGTCCAGCTCGTATTAACGCCATCTATCGGGTTATATGGAACTACGTCTCGTTTCTTTTTTGCCGACTCGAGTTCCTCTCCGGGTCGTTCCCCGCGTGTCCGACCGCAAAGCTACTGCAACTTGCTGCCCCTCTCGCCGAATCGGCCAGCGGCATGACAATCTCTAAACGAACCGAGTTGAATCTCCGTAGCGCCCGAGTTACCCGCGTTTTATCTCTGCGGCGCGGGTCGTGATTAACGAAGTTTGCTTTGCAAGGAAATTAATTTGAATCCGAACGCGCCGCCCGACCGGTCCGAAACTTTGATCGGACCGTTTGATGAGCGACGAGTTGAGCGTTCGCACGTCATATATTATACAGCATGTATACCGATAATTCAATTTTGATCTAATGATTCGGCAATTTATAACCCTTTTATGCTACACGTATAGGTTAATACTTAATAGCCATAGAATTATAAATATTGTTAGATAACAACAGCGGGTAAGTAAAACGTTAATTCATAGTGGGTCCATTTTAGTTCCTACAATTGGTGCATCTGGTGTTAATAAAAAGCCACGCTTTGTGGTGATCGGTTGTATTAATTGGAATTCCGAATTGGATCGCTCTTTATTCCACAGAATATTTAATACTTCGTGCTACATTCTGAGTATTATTGAATTCACAATATTAAGTTAACATTATTTTTAAAATTTTACTTAATAAAAAAAAATTTGTCGAACAGCCAACTGTTATTCAAAAAAAAAATTAATTACCCTCATACACGTTTCAACAAGGAGGCGAGGCAGTTTGGTACAAATATTAAAGATGGCGCTGAGAATTTGAAAAAATATTTTAATTCAAAAAGAAATAGGATCTTCACATATATCTTCAACGCGAACAGTACGCGTGAAATAAACCAAAGAGCGATAACAATAAAGTTTCGGGTTTTCGACCTACGAGAGCTCGTAAACTAGATCAATGGCAAAAGTTTGTTTTCTTGTGGGCCGATAGCGGGCTCGTTTAGCGCTATTATCTGGTTCGGAAGATAATTAAATAAATACAAGCAATTTTAGTGACGAAACATCCATCGACAATAGCGACGTTGAAACGCGAATAAAACAATTTTGTCGATGAATTGTAAGAGAAACTTAAGTGCGGTAACAAGAAGTGAAGTAAAATGTACGGAATACAAATGTTGACTATGGGTTAAAATGACTTTTGAGTTTCTAATCTAAGTTAAACCACTCGCTCCGTGCCCAGAATTCGTCAATCTGTCGTACTCGGGTGTTGTGTTAGTGACAACGTCGAACGTTATACGGGTCTTACTGTATATACGTTTGCATGCGTACGTACGTGTACACACACACACACATATATATATATGTGTGTGTGTACATATACGCTACATATACATGTATACGCTAGCTACGTAGCGTTCACATATATTTATATATAGCGTCTGCTACACCCACAATGTCGGGCTGATCTCGACTTTCGCACAATATTTGTGAGGCATAGAATATACAGACAATGCTGAAAAAGTATTTATGTTATCGAAATTAATTTTTTTTTATTTATTGTATAGACAAACGCAATTAATACAATGCATCGACACGTTAAGAAATGAACGCATAAAATATAATAAAATGATCGCTCTGCAATGATATGAGCTCTCTCGTGAGCTTTCTCAACGACAGCTTCTTCCTACACTCCTTACCTACTACCGTTACACGTACCCTAAAGTTTTGGTTTTAAGTCGTTCAAGTTTAATATTTTAATAGCTATTTATTCACAATTATAAATTTTCAATGCAATCTACATGGAGTCACGAATCTATAAAGAGACAGAAAAAAATATTCTACATTTTCTAATCCGTTTTAAAATCATAATATATTATAACTCTCTCTCTTTCTCTCTTTCTTTCTCTCGTTTACACACTCAGTTATTTTATATGAAACCCGTTGCAAACTTTATCCGAAACAAACAGACAGATAATAACACGAGTTAATACTTCGCATCCAGTTCTGAGCTATGCTTAAAATTTCAAGTAGCTTTTCGGAAAGTTTCTTAAAAATCAAACACAACATTTGTAACGAAAAGACAAACATATGGATAAGAAAGCTAACGAATAAAACGCGATAAAAATGTAGAAATTCGTTGACATAAAAGTGACATAAAAGCAAGGGGATTGGCGAGCAAAAGCTATCTATCATAGACAAAGAAAAACAAGTATACATTCCACATCCACGCGGACGGAGTTTGGGCTTTCATTAGTTCATTAAAGAACAGAACGTATCACAACCGTTGTGAACGACGGCCGCCCACACAATACAATGGCAATGTGATAGAGTGAGACTAGCCTATAAATCTTAACGTTAGAGGGCGCACTCGTTTTGCGTTATGTTGCACCGCTTCAGCGTCTCGAGCCATAAACGTAAAGGGTCAGATGAGACTCTGCCGACGGTTCGGTTTCAATTTAAGTTTTAGAGCCTGAAGCAATAACTCTGTTAGAGCTTGAAGTGTGTGCTCGAGCGTTCTCGGGGATCGGTGACGCCACTAAATCCAAAGACAATAAAAAGTTATCACGGCCTGAACGCGATTGGAAATCTTATTGTAATTTTCTTCTACTTAATATTGAATAAATGAGGATCTGTGGGTGGGTCACTCCCCTTTCTGTCACCTCACTCCTCCGCCGTTACTCGCCTTCTGTCAGATATCCTAGTCAGTCACCAGTCACCGGCCTGTGGAATAAAGATTTATTCCACAGGCCGCTGACTGGTGACTCCTTTAGGGTTGAGTGTGTCCATGCGAGTGTTACCCTCCGATGGCTCGCAAACTCGTTTTCCTCTAGAAAGTGTCCTAAAAACTACGAATAGAACAATGCTTTATTTATTGTGTCAGCTTTTTGATGTGGAACAACTATAGAAGCGTGCCAGCGTGGTGACTCAAAATGGCTGATGCGCGGTGATCGCGAAGCGTAACGAAGAAGCGTTACGCAAGCGAACATATAGATACACATTGCATACATAAGTATGCTGTGCAGCAGATATACATACATACATACATATATATATATATATATATATATATATATATATATATATATATATATATATATATATATATTATGAAAGGTATTCAGTGAGTACAAAACTTTCTGACTGCTAAACGTTCATGAAGGATTTTGTGCACTTGACTTATATCAACGCCTAAGATTGTCTAAAGTTGCTGGTAGGTCACCCTTTTCATTCATATCATGAGCTGCACAGTATTATGTTGTTTCCAGTTATTGCCGTAGAAGGACGTCCCCACGCAGATCCTCAGTCAAATTATGAATAGAAGCAATGAATGAAGGTTCATTATGAACTTCAATTGAAGTGTATCATAACTTTATTGTTAGCTTAAATAGCAACGAAAATCATAGAAAATCATTACACCAAAATTTTCTCGCATTAAATTTATGTAGACGTTAGGCAAACAATTTTCTTTTGTTGCCAATTAAAAAACAAATGACAGACAAAGGCAATATACATAATAATATTGGTAAAAATTATATTTTTGAAATTTTAATATGTTTTCAAATAAAATTTAATAACCTCTCTATTTAGGTATTGTTACCTTGACAGGTGTACCTATAAGGGGCCATCCGTAAACTACGTCACATAAATTACAATTTTTTAATTGCAATTCATATATATTTAATTATATTAATATAATTAAAAAATTGTTGTTTTATTCCTTACATTTTCCATTTGTAATTTATAGTTTAATTTATATAAAAAAATATACAGAATAGTTTCGATGATTCACATCTGCCAGGCGTCCCACGATGGCCACACTTTTTTATTTACCCCATTTTTGAAGCATGCCCTTATTTTTGTTACAGATGGAAGAACTTAGACTACAAACCTTCCACGCTGATCTAGCGTGGATCTTAGGCCGCCAAAGAACCTCGTCACCAACGGCATGACAACCTGCGGAACTACGGCTTAACTCGCTGTCCGGAGCACGGAGCGAGTGGTTGGATCTTACTGAAGTCAAAACTCATCGGCCATTTCTCTCGTGGTTGAGACGGAACGCGGCAACTTGTGGTCGACCGACCGCCGTTCGCGTAGAAACGAGCCCTTAATGATCACGTGCCGCTGTCGCGCCGCGCACGCAGTCGACGGCGCTGTCACCTGCCAGCGCCCATCCAGTGCACTCCACGGTAGCGCGTACGATATGGTGATATCATTAGTACGGCCTTGTCTATACAATGCATATTTATATAGTACATGAATTGTATATATGGTAATGTTTTATATGTACATACATTCGTATGTATAGTGGAATAGTTACATTTTTATTGTACAATTATTATACAAACGAGGTAGAGGTTGTGAGATTAAGTGGAAGGGTTTGTCTTCCTGGATAGTTTGTTTACGTGATGGCAATGACGGTAAAATTGATGAGCATATTGTAAGAAAATCAAATGCGAGAAAAAAGGCGAACGAAGCCTTGCTCGTTGTCATGAATGGGAAAGGTGTTTTACGACGATAGAGTTTGACTATTCATAACCGAATTTCTCCAATGGTCACCCTAGAAAATCTCCTGCTAACCAAATTGGTAGCATATTAAAGCAGGACCAAATTTCAGGCGTGAGTTTATATTAATAATTAAATAGAAATAATAATACATTTTAAACACCTCTTAATGTAGTGCATTAAGAAGTGTTTATATTAATGACATTTTCAGGACTAAGTGCAAATAAGATGACGTTTGTTCTGAGGCCCCGTATTTTATTTATGGTCACTGCAAACGCTGACCATAAATACAATACTTAATACAGATTAATAATATGTTGGTTAAATACCTTTCGCAAATAAAACATTCTTTGAAACCAATTTTGATTTTAAAATAGTAAAACAATCCTTAGTGTGAGTCAAGTTCAAAACAAGGGTATATGCTATACCGAACTTTTTTATAAGTCTTTAACAGGAAGTATTCCACCATAGATAATTTTCGTGTGATTTCCACTATTTACGTATCGTATGTCAAGGAAGTTAAGGAAGGAAGCGACCATTTTTTATCGACTTAAAGCCTCTAGCTTATTTTCTCAAAATATTCATAAATTATAGACTGTAATGTTTGTAGATAATCTCTCTGTCTATTGGTGAAAACCTTATGAAATCGTTAAACTATGGTTATGAGATTAGCCTTATCAAGTACAAACTCAGGGCGGCGTGGGACCTTAACTTATTAAAGTCCCAAACAATTTATTAAAATCCCACATTAATGCAGTGCAGCATTATGCAACAAATAAATACCGATGATGTACGTACAACTTAGCATTTCATCGCACCTTACTTGTTACGGCGAATTTTAATCATACCACTTTGAGACAAACCCTTATGAAAATTTGTGGGGCTCGATCTTCGTGCCCGTGGCGCAGACGCAGTGCGTCTTTGGGGGATGAATTTGCTCTATCATTACGCTGTATAGCAAGAGGCATGGCGTACGACACGTCAGCGTGATGTAACGTCGTGACGCAATGGCATTTGACGCTGCCGTATGAGGCTTAACGCTTGGGCATTTTCTAGTTCACTTGCCATTCCGAAGCCTATATCAAGACGCTTAGATTCTAAACTTTATCAATGAAAAATTAAGGTTCCGTATAATTCTGAGGAATTCCTCTCATGTCTCGCCTATAGTGACACAGAGCCTCTCATCTCTTTGTGTGGACGTTACGAAGCAGGCTTAATGACTTTCGGAAAGTCTTGCAATCTTTAATCAACCACCGAACAACCATGTTAAGGTCAGACCATGAAAATACGAAGAACGATGATAAGAGGCAGTGTCGCTCGCGCCATAGCTGTGGCAATGTATTCATCAACATGTCTACTCAACGTAAAGACCAAAAAGATCCCATCCTAGAATACTTATTAATAAACCAACATCACTTATAAATATTTCATCAACAGTGAACATATTACGAGTACCTTCGCAATTCTAAAACTGACCTTAATCGTATTAAAGCGAAAAACCCGAGTGATCCAACTTCGTTCACCGTTTTTTTAAAATTATCGTAGAAATGTGATTACTTCCCACGATAAAGTTGCAAAGCCAAAACATCATTATTAGAATTTTTGTCTGTATGTTTGTTTGTTTGCGTATCACGCAAAAACAAGTGTATGAAATTGAACTTATTTTTTAACAGGTGTACCTCTAAAGATTTGTCTTAAGTATAGAATATGTTTTATCTTGATATACCACATAGGAGTTGAATTACATAGCAAATTCGGTCAGACTGTATTTTGAGGTTTTTTGTGTCTGTATGCTTTTAAATCACGTCACACTTCGTTATTATTATACCTTTAAAGATTGAGACGAGAATAGAACCGGAATCATGATCATGACAGCCACAGATTCATCATAAATAAAAGATGTATGTAAAAATTCATTTTATGTCCACGCGAGCGCAAGTGAGCTGGTATCGACATAAACTTGTAAGTAAAGCAATACCTGAATACGACTTATCTTCAAATCGTTAAAACCTTTTCTAAGAAACTAAAAATGTCTAGATAGAGGCATTACCGCATAAGTTGAAGTATTATTGACCATAAAATACTTCAACTTATGCGGTAGTCATATGCCAAGACACAACCAAATATTGCAATCACACACGCGCTGTCTTAAAAGATGACAATTTAGTTTAATGTAATTCATAATCATATTTCAACTACACAATCATTTCTATCCGTGAAATTCCTACTGATATTGTTTATTTTAAACACGCTTTTCGTTTAACGGTGCGTGAATCCAGAGCTTTCGCTTGTGTGTACAGCCACCTTAAATAATACGGATCATAAATAATAATCGGGATTCACTATTTCTCGCCAGTGTGAACGGACCCTTATAAGACGTCCGCGAAGATAGCCGTAACGACATAAACCAGAAACCGGGTCATAGGTACCGGCGCGATAGCGTTTTAACGAGCGCTCATTCGCCGCCCGCCGGCTGACGATGGACGCGAGCAACGAGCTCGGCCGACGTGTACGGAAGAGCTAGGGTACCGCGGGCGTGGTCCGGCGGTTGGCGTGTCCGACCTCGGTCGCAGGGAGCACGGCTTCGGACTCCGGCGATTGAGTGTCATCTACCATAACGTTCCAGTACCCATTGGGTCAGCTTCAAACCAATTATTTAACACTCCATTGTTAGAAGTGAGCCGCGCCCGTTCGGACAATCATATACACATAGTTGCCCAACAGGGCGCGGCCGACGGCCGGCCGATGCGATGACGACTTTAGGGCGACGACTCGAAAGGTTCTACGACGTATGGAGGGGGTAGTTTAATCTAAGTTCAAAGCCCACAGGTCAATTCGCTCATGATCGAGACCGAACCAGGTATCATCCGGTTCGAAGACGAGGATATCGAGCCATTACCGCTTTTACAAACGGAACTTTAATCAACGTTCTTTTAATGCGGCTTAAGTGTTCCTTCGTAGTTGTCACGTGACGTCCGGCCGCCCGCGCCGCCGTAGCACTCCTTCATCATAAATCGTTTACGATGTAGATAAATAATTTGTTTATCGCACTCGATCATAGGTTTACGTGTACTCGTGGACGTTAAAAAGCTTATCGGGTAGATGTAGCTGTTACAAAAAGCGATACAAAACGCTTAACGTCTTGTTCATACGTATTTAATTGTGCTAGCTTGAAAGGTGACAGAAAATACTGGTAATTATAGTATGGTAAAAGTTGGCTGTTTTAACATTCTTTGTAATTTTTTCAAGTCATAATTTTAAAATCGGTGCGCATGCCGTTTTCCAACGAAAAATGGCATACGCATCGATTTTTGTTATTTTTTTCAATTTTCGCTTTATGTTTTTTCTTCGACACCCACGTAAAAAATAATTGCGGCTTCTATTTTTGTACAGTTTTTCAAAATTGAGTAACGCATTCAGTGGCTTATACTGAATTTCCGACCGTAGCAGTAATTGAATAACGTGCCAAATTCGATATGTTTATTCTGACAATGCTTCTGGAACATTCTCGCTATTTCAGCTCCACTTCCTATTATTTCAGCCGACTGAAATAATAGGAAGTAGATACGATATGGGAGAATTTTTAATGTATTTTAAGTTGTTTATTTATATACTATTTGTTTAAAATTCCACCTTTTCTGTGTAAAGACCAATAACGTATAAAATAGCGAAATAAAATAGGCCAATAACGCAAGGTAAAGTAAGTAAAGATTAATTACAAAATTGTAAGCTTAATTCAATTCTAGGTCGCAATTTATTACTCGATTGTAGTATATTTTTCATTCGGAATTTTCGTCGTAATTGAAAACGAACTTTGGACTATCAAATGTTTCTCTATTGATAATGTAAAATAAAACGTGTGTCATTGGTTTAAGGTTTGCTCTTTCTTCACGCGACAATCAAGCTGTGGATCTATATATATTTTCGCATCTAAACAGAGATTTATGGGATAGAAAATGTGTATACATAGCATTCATATAAAAGTAGCTTATATGTAAATACATGGTTCCTATAAAAGATTAATTATAAATCCTAAAACATTTTTATACTATCAAAATGTACAGTTTTAGTAGGTTTAAAATTGATTCCGAAAACACGCAGGCACAACAATTGGGTCTCTGATCACCATAATGAATGATCTGGATTCGCAGCAGATAGGAAATGAGAATATGATCAGGGCCGGAATAGAGAGAGGGTACTACAAAGGAACCGAAAGCTAAAATAAGATCGGAAACGGGGGATGGCCTGAGATCAAAATGGAGGTCGGGACTTGAATTGGAATTGACGGTAGAACCGGAACTGAAATCAAGAACAGGATCGATATCGGGAGGAGCACGGTAGAAAGAAAGGTCGCTCGATACAAAAGATACATAAAATTTATTATATGTCCACGGATTGGAGCCGCTGATGAAAGCTAGTAGACTCTAGATTCACAAAAAAAAAATTAAAAGGGACATTTAAAAAAAAAAAAACTAAAGTTACACAAAATCTATTTTACAGAACTCGACTCGCCCTTGGCCAGCTACATTTAAAATGTGCTAATAACAACGACGATTGTTAAACAACTGCTTACAAAATACAACAGTTACTCCGTAAAACGTAATGTTATTTTTATCATAGTATCATCGGACCGAATGTGTATTATATAGGCGGATGAACGGTGAGCGAGTTTCATCTCCTAAAATATTTACGACTGAAACAAAGAACGAACGGGGTTAGAATAGAAATCTAGGTTTAGCCGCCTATCTAGGCCAAACTATCGTGGAAGCAATATATTTTGCGTTCGGATTCTTTGTGGCTCTACCTTTCGTTGTTCTCTGTATTTATAGAATCCGTCCCAAAATTGTTATTCTGAAAAATTTCAATACGAAAACAGTTTCAGTATACGCAATCCATATTTCAGAAGGCGGAGCGGAGATCATACGATATATAATCATAAAACAGCAACCAATAAATATATACTCGGTCAGCCTATGCTCAAGTTTTCAAAAGGAAAGTTTATCGAGCGCGTGAATTCTACTATAAGATGGAATTCCAATGGATCATGGAGTCATGGGCGGGTTCCATCCATTCGCGTGGAAGGCGAGCGTGCAGCCTGTACGTGCTTCGTTTAACGCTTGTCCACGATTGCCCGCTGCGCGATTAAATGTTACTCTGACCAAAAAAAAATCATTCATTGCGCTCACGAAAATCGCGCGTTCCGGCCGCGGTTTACTCCGTATCCTGTGTTATGTGCCCGGTGCGCGTGCGCGCCGCGGCCGGCGGACAATAAAAATTTAAGTGGCCGCATAGATACGGCTAATAGATAACGGCTATTTGACACGTAGCAGGTGCTATCGGCGAACTACTATTATTGCCTACGCATAGTTCGAAGGCCGCGTGAATATCGGACTGTTTTTCTGTGAATACTATACGGTAATTGAAAGCGTAGAAGAGATGAATCGGGGTTCCTTAGTCACGCACCGATTAAAACTATTATTTCAAACAAGCTTAATAGATAGTTAATCTGTGGATATTTCTTAAAATTATAAAAGCCGAAATTATAAAAATTAAAAAAAGATATTTTTCAAAACAGACAAACAGCCTTCAAAAGCTTTTCTAGATTAGTTCAATATTAATTAGGTTTACTTATTTACATTTAATGTTGCTTTTTTTCATGTATTTTAATTACGTTTATATATCAAAAAGCTAAAAGTAATATTTTTATTAAAATACAGAAAGTGTCCTATAACCTTGATTAAATTTTATTTTGTTTTCATTATGTGAATATTTAAATTAACTAATTTCTTTTAGAATGAAAAAAAATTATTCACAGCCTCTCCTTTAAAGGCCAGTACACGTGTAGAATTTAGGCTCCCTCTCACGGACTTACTTTAAACACAGAGGGCTTTGCAACGTCCCAACCCAGCTTGAAGCCCGTTGATGGCCGTCGTCGTAACTGCGGTCACGAGGTCCGTGACCGACGGCTTAAATCGATTAAAAATTCATCGGTCGACTCACCTTCGAGCGGACATCAAAGACTTTCATTTCAAAGCGACACGCCTACCGAGGGAATACTACCAAACTTTCAATAATCTGAATATTTTTGATTTCTGCTCATATTTTTTATAACATTTTCTTTCTAAACTCAAATCAAATTAACCTATTCAAATACCAGTCAAAATCACTCACAGTATAAAAGCTATGGCTGGTAAACCTCGTTCTTTCCTTAAAGGATCCTACAATTATTTTAACATATCTGATTAATTTCAAAAATCTAATTTATTTGTATAGTCTAAGCTACATACTATGTTATAATGTATTTATTTATTATTTATGATGTGATAGAATTCGTTGCTGAAGGAGAAGATGCGTATGAATACGTACGTGTGTATGTGTGCACGTGCGCGCAAGCGTATGTTTGTGTGCGCGTGTTTTTATGTTGTGTAAACATTTGCGTAAGTATGTACGTATGTGAATGAGTAATTTTTGACAATATCTTCGAAATAATTTGGCACTTTCGCGATACTTGATGATATTTCTCTACTAAAACCGCACGCGTTGGGATCTATCTGCTCGTCTGTTTGTCGTTCGAAACATATTAAATTCATGCGGACGTCGTGTGAATCGAAAAATATATTCATCGAGTGTTTCGATGAATCCGATTTCCGATCGGATGCTTCGTTGAATCGATAGAAATAAATCGATTGGCCAACGCACTCGTCCCTCCATTACATGGCGTGTACAGGCGAGCCCTAAACTGATATGAAAATTATAAAAAAGTATTGAGACGCCCGATAGATGGCGCTTAAGTAATAAACCAAGCGACATCTATTCGTATTTAAATCTTGTAATGAATGGCAAATAAATTATTTTGATCATTTTTGTACATAATTTAAAATTAGTATCGAATTATTTTGATCGTACATAAATTATTCTCTTATTGAAAATGTAAAATGACTGTTTACATCAATGTCTTAACTTAAATTTTCTTTGACGATTCTTTACGATCAGCCAATCAAATATTTATCATGACTTTAATGGAATGCGTAGAAAAAAAATATTTTATACATTTATAAATATTTTCATTTATTAGCATTAACAATTATTATACTATTTATATTATATATAGCAGCCATGTGCAAACATGAGAGCATTTGCATTCGACGACTTTAATAAGCGAATTTAATAATCGAATAAACAAATACTTTATCTTACCAGTTCGCTGTGCTAGTGTAGTCATAGCAGTGAAGAAAAAACCGCTTAATTTTAGATGAACCGGTTTTAAATCAATGTAATCGCGACTAGTATCGTAAATTAGAAAGAAAAGTGTTTGCAAGAGGTATGTAGCTCGAAGAACCGACTTTTGTTATGAACAAACAGACCGAGGCCGGGGCTACAACAATATGCAAAATAAATAAGGTATCAACTAAATACGGGAGTATTTATACCTTCAGCTACCCAATAACTTCTTGACAATTCGACCTACCCCTTATATTTTGCCAACAACGACCTAGGCTACGCAAAGTAATATCCGTAACGCTAACTTTTCGAACGCACCTGCGGAGGCTGCGGAGCCTAGAACATAGTGACGTCAAAAATGGGTAACGCGGGCGTGTAGTGGGCGCGGATGTAGTATTGTATTGGATATTGATTATTATCTACCCACACGACCCTAGATATTCATACTTTTATTTTATATAAACACACAAATTTGCTTATTTCAAAATTAAAAATACACATGCCACATATACACACACATACAAACGTACACATGCAGATATGATTTATTAAAAAGAGACTATATGTATATGTGTGTATATATATATATATATATAGTCCGTTAGTAGTTATCAGTGAGAGGACATATTATGTTTTACACATTATTTGAGATGGAATAAAATTGTTTTTTCAACTATTAATGTATCAATTATCTATTGTATACGCACCGAATTTTTCGTTACAAATATTACAAGTATTTTAAGACCTATTAAAAATTTATAATATAAATTTTCAGGACAATCAGTAAGATATCAAAAAGCTTGGGAATTTTTATTATTTTACGCTTTTTAGTCTGTTTATAAAATGTGATACAAATTTTTGATTTCCATTATGCTTTTTCTATGGTTTTTAGTATTGTACATGTGAAGTTTTGAAATTAATGTACTGTTACATTCTCAAAATTTAAATAGTGTAGTGGAAGTGATCTTATCCTTACTTCTTTTTTTCTTACACATTTTCTTGCATTATCATCCAATTCTGAGCTATGTTTAAATTTTAAGTCTCTACCGCATCGAGAAATCAGATACAAATCGATTGCGAAATTCCACCCGAATAAAAAAAAAACGAATACCGAAACAGACAGTCAAGGAAGCGAGTTAATAAAAACCTGATAAAAAATAAGTCACAATTGCACTAATAACACTAATAAAGTAGGTAATGTACAATATATTGTCATACATTATTTTTACTCATCAACTCTAGTTTACCTTCTATTCTCATTTAATTTTTTTCCCGATCTTTTTCGTAAATAGTCATTATTACAATAACATCAATAAAGTTTATGTTACTATATCATTATGGCTAGTACCTCCAGATGTTGTGTTAATAATTCTGATACATTTTTTTATGTTTGTGGTGAATACATACTACAAAAGATCATTAAATTGCGTTCATTGTAATGAACGCAATTCAATGGTCTCATATAAAAATGGCTTTCTTCCACCGAGGGTAATAACGTTAATTGCCTACATCAGTGACCGAAACAAAACTAACAAACGATTAATGCAACCAAAAAACATACAGAATATTTTTCATTACGAGATCCGCCGGCCGTCAGAGTCGATGGGCGAGTTACATTCGTTAAAAGTTTTAATGAACGCCGCGAGGACTTGGCGTCCACAGTTAGCGTATTGTTCGACGTGTTTTTTTTCTGCTATTTAAACTAAGTTACCGTAATTTTCGAAATGTCTGCCTCATTCTGCGATTTTAATTAAAATAGGTAAGACGATATACGCGCACCCGAGAGCATTTAAGCGAGTATAAGCGGTAGGGCCGTGCGTATTCGACTCGGCTGCAGCACGAAAATGGTGTGGATTAAGCGGTGAAATATCACATTCTCACAGAGTAACATGAAGTGACAGCTTTCGCTGTTTTGTTTCGTCCAGCGAGTGAGAGTTCCGATGGCCTACTTTCCCCTCCATCATCCCACTCCCTCTCCGTCGATCCCGTTCCCCATCAGATATCCTATTCTCAGTCGATAGGTCGGTAAGGCACCGGTCGTTCCTCTAGAGCTGTGAGTGTCGATGGACTGCGACTGGTGGCTCGAAAGCCAGTTTGCTCCTCAAAAATAGTACAGTATAACAAATTGTTACATTACATTATGCATTACGTATATATAAAATTTCAATAATAAATATGTCCCTATTAACATGCTGTCAAAGAAGAAACTGAATTCATTTTACTTTTATTTTTTAATATAAACATATCTTCTTTTCAAGGAAAGTACTAATATTATTAATAATCATGAGCAGAATATTAATTACTGTTATGTTGACATTAGTTACTAATCCACCAGGTTTTTACTACCCCACCGTACAGACACTCGGTCCCACATTTTTTTATTTTAGATTGAGGGAAGTGTAGAGGGAATCTTATCACTCCAAGCCGCCCCTATGTGAATTAGGATGCGCAATCTATATCATCAAACCATCATCACCACATGTCCTGCGAAATTTAGATTCAATTTGACTTGAGTTCAAAATTAATTGACCAGCCGGTCCGCAGTCAGAATTGAAGGGCTACATTCGTAGATTGATAATTGAAGGCAATGCACTGACCCATTGATCATAATCTCTAGATGTGATAATCTATTCAATTAGACATAAACGCATCACGAAAGCTCAACGTTCTCGTACGAGACAGAATACCAACCTATGTTTCTAAAGTAAATAGAAAATAAAAAAAAATGATCTAACAAATTTAATCTTGACTCCACGTGATTCAAGAATATTTTTGTTATATTAAATGTAAGGGTGTTATATTAAATAAAATTCTCTAAAAAGTCTCTGAAATGAAAAGGTTATTATTCAGAACCGTTCAGACGCAAATTTGAAGACAAGCTTTCTACAGCCAGCATGAATAAATGTCTCTTTTACAATGTATCGGTTTGATACACATTTAAAGCATCAACATATTAAGATTTATCATAAGCGCTTAATTTTTTTTTATATCTTACATTACATCAGTATCAATAAACATATTGATATAATATTAAAGTATTTTGTTTTATTTTCGTTTTAATAAATTTTAAGTAGTTTTCTTTACGATTCTTATAATTTACTTGTTTTTCCTATTATGAATCATTGTACACACACCATGGTACCAGCCAGTCTTCGACTTGGTTTCACTTTGATAGCCCATCGAAACAAACCCAAATAGAACCTGCATACATTTCACCAATGAGGAGTTCCACAAAATACTGATATTCTTGGACGCATTATGAGATGAGTTCGCTGCATTAATGATTATCAGTGTCGTATCGATCTAAAAGCTGAAGTTAACGTAAGAAATTAGCAAAATATGAGCAAAAACCTTTAAAATATTAAGCTGTGAATACAACAATTTCGTTTATATTAAATTTATTAATCCAACTATACCACCGAGTGCACTGAGCATCGCGTAAATTTTAAATATAAATATAGTCACTTTGGAGCGCGACAGTCCATTACGTTATCGCAGCGACCCTTTCAGAATATTGCTGCAGCATGCAATACATTAAGTCGGAAGGAGCAACGAACTCATCGCGTACAATAATACATCCTCCGATTATTGTCCAGAGATAACCAGAAAGGGATATTCGAACAAGTACGTTAAATATTGAAAAATTTTTAGGTTTTGCTCTCCCGAACCTAACTCCGGTCTGCCGGTCTGTCGTTATATCACTGCCGTCGTTATAGATTACTGTCTTTGCTATAGACTTATGTGACGTCGTTGTCGTATAGGTCAACTTGGTTCAAAGGTCATCATTGCAAAAATCATGGTTTTGTCCACACTAATAAGGAAGAATTTCAAATGTTTACCATGACATTAAATGACATATTTTCGATGACCATTACCTTTTGATTTATATTCAGAAACATATAAAAAATTAACCGCTAACATCTAACTCTATGCGCTAAACGACTTAAAATAACAGTAATTCCTGATTAAACACATGTTAATTTTTTTTAACCTTACCCACATTTTATTATCAATGTTTTATTATTCGAAAATAAGTGAAGTACAATTATTTGTTCAAATCCCATAAAAGTTAGCAGAACAATTATTTTTTTAGTTTACACATTAGCCAGAGAGTTTAGCTACTACGAAACACTGACGTCAGACTTAAGTAGTTGTTTTATACACTTTTAACTGTTTTAATTCAATTCTCAATATCCGTCGGCATACCGACGGCGCGTTGCACCGAAAGAAAAAAATGTTAGTCGTAAAATTTAACAGATTATCCATCCATCTACCTGGTATACATTCACAGTTAGTGCAACTCACAGTCCTTTTCTTTTACGCGCTTTCGTCAAACAATAATACAATTGCAAAAACTAAAGAGGACTCCATAATTTTCGGTTGCGACCTTTTACACTATGACTGTACGTCACACCAGGTCCACGAGCTTAGCGTCCAACGCCGAAGTGCCACCAACAGCGACTACAGGGAGACATGCATTAACTACAACTGATAAAAACTTTCGGAACCTGGTGTCTTTTACAAATTTTTTGTTCGTCTATTTATCTGCTAGCCATACCCGCGCTGGGCGTAAACTGAGGTTTAGCAATTTTTTTATACCTCAAATATCCCCGCGGTTTCGTTCGCATCAAACATAAAATCGATCCTATCTCCTTTTAAATCGGCCGATCAGTGATTGGATTCAAAATCTCTTGATTTCGAGCACGATCCCGATGTCTACCCTGGTCCCTCCCTGGACATCGGTGTCATAGTAATAGTATACATCGCCATTTTTACTGGTATTTATATATTTTTTTTACATTTAACATATCATATATACGATTTAAGGAAGTATCCTGCCTCTATGTGAAATTTCATTGCAATCCGTGCAGTCGTTAATGCGTGACGGTCATTAAAACAAGCATTTTTACATTTGTATTATCATGAATAGTCTAAAATCAAATACAAACGATTCCGCATCGGACGCCGTTAAAGTCCCATAAGAATATGTTCGGTAGCTTTTGACCGCTGCCCTGACACACAAAAATCATTGTCTTTATGTCATACGCTATAATTTTCTTTTGTATGACATTGCGCAATTCCGTTTCGTTTCCTAATCATTCATTTATTGTTTTTAATTAAAATGACTGTTTCAATTTGCAGCGGCAGTTGCCCGCGCGCTCCGCCGAGCGTAAATTGAAATTTAGCACCGAGTGTTCTGTTCTATGATTTAGAGGAGATCGCCCGTTCTCCTTCGGCTGGAACGTGGCTAAATAACAAATGGAGTTTGTTATTTGTATTACCAAACTTTTCTATAATGAAACTCGCAGTAAATTTAGAAAAAATATTATTTTTTAGAGTTCTTTACCTCCAAATGAAAAAGGAAAACGGAATCCTTAGAGAATCACTCGTGTGTCTGACTGTCCGTCTATCACAGTAAATTTGCTATGAATCTACTGGACCGATTAAATACACAGTTGCTACACGTATACACGTCTGCGATCGAAACACGAACGTGCAACGAAAATAAATGAAATTCAAATATGAGGGTCACTTTTGGAAGTAAAACGAAAATTTAAAAAAAAAGTGTTTTGTTTTTTATTTTTAGAATATATATATTAGGTTGCTCCATTTAAAATGAACACTTTTTTTCCCGCTTAAACATGATAATTTTGTTCCTCACACCAAGTAAAAAAATTCCCTGGAAGTTTTAGCCCTCAATTTTAATTTTAAGTGGTAACTTTCGATTGCTGAATATTCCCCTTTTAAATAACACGTAAATCACAATTTTTTCACTTCAAACTAATATAGCTCGGTTTGGTATCATGATTTTTTATTGCGATTATACAAAATTTGTAGTATATGAAAAACTCTTACATTATTTAGAATAGTTTCATTAGTTCGGTTAAGTAGTACAAATATGCGGATGAAATCGGAGACAAGTGCTATTTTTTTTTTTTAGAAATCTTCCCTGGCATACTTACAACATTTCACCAAAGTTTCACCGTAATTAGATCAATAGATTAAACATGCATAGAGGACAAACATACTTACATTGATTTGTATATACATTTCAGCACTAATCTTCTACATTTACAAAGTTTTAAGGGCAACCATTTAAGAATAAAACACTAAGAAACCTGTCATCAACAGGGACTCTTGCGAAGTGACGTCAATGGCATTACAGGAATAGTAGTGTCGCTAGCGTCGCATAACTGAGTACGACATTTATACCGAGGGGCACTGGCGAGCCCTTTGCAGATACTGGGCGTGAGCGACGGAAGGTAGAATTCACTGGACAAGTTTTGCTAAAAGAATATATTTCAGGATCTCATTGCACCCTGTGCATTTGTTCATAATTTATTAACTAAATTTCCTGTTATGTCATGTTCACTATACAACAATACATGAATTAAGATAATTCACCTCATTCATTAAAATCTGTTCAATAATTTAAGTTATCTGAGATAACAAATTTTATGTTCATATTACGTAGCCATAGAGGTATATAAAAGGTTTTGTCACATCGAGTAAAACTATATTTAAAAAGTTATAAATTATTTTTGAACAGTTAATTTAAATATTTTTGGATTTGAATATTTCCTTTCATGTCTATTTTTGATCTAAATTTTTGAGTATATTTATTTTTTACACACATTGATACAACATAAACGTATTTTGTATATTTCTTTTTGCTTTATTGCCTATGAGTAAAAAAGGTGCACCGGACGTATTTTGTGTTTGGACATCTGCAGCGGTTACAAATTATAACAACGTCAAACGCGGAATATTTTAATATGCCACGTGCGGAGGCTCTAAGCCTACATAGAACTGTGCGAATACTTAAGTGTATATTTTTCGTCCTTTGTATATTTTTCGTCTCTTGTTCATGGTTCGTTGCTATAACTTGCGCATAAAGCTTAAAACTTTCTGGGAACGCGGAACTAGCGCCGTAGTGGACATCTAAGACACCGATCTGCGAATTTTCAAAGAAATAGTTCTCGGATATAACAAATTATACGATTGGACGCGTTACTGTTAGTATGAAAAAATTGTGCATGTTTTACGTTTTTATTAAAAAAATAAAATGTCACTCCGACACATCAAATGGTTATGAACGTCAAATTACTGTTAAATTTAACTATTGTTTGCTCACATATTGTATATGTGTAATAATATGTAAACGTATAAATCAATATTCCTTAATATGTATACTTATAAATCCATATTAATATTATAAATGTGGAAATAACTTTGCTTATTACATAATCATAGCTAATCCTATGAAACTGTTTTATTAAAATTTAGTACTAAGATACTTCTTTTTTAATTTGTCTGTCTGTCCGTTTATTCATGTGTCTTCTAATAACTTAACAAGGACTAAACAAATTTTTCTGAAATTTATTATAGTGATAAAATTCCCTGACGCACAAAATCTATGTTACAATTTGTCCATTTATCTGTTTACGATAAATAAATAGATGTTTTTCTAACTAAACAACATAAAAGTTATTCATTTTATTTTATGTCATGTAAATATATTTACTCGCTTTGCTTGAAATAGCATGGTATAGCCATACTGTAGGCAACTTGGCTGTAGTACAAAAATGGGCCGCAACAACCGGTGAAAGAATACACCAGTGAGAGTTCCGGTGGCCCACTTCCCCTTCTCCATCTCCATAACCCCGATCACCCACCATTAGATACCGTTCTAAAAGACTAGTAACTCCTCTGACATTGATGTCCATGGGTGGCGGTGCATCATCGCTGCTGGTTTATAGTTCGAATAAAAAATAAAGAATGTATGAAAAGATATTGAGATAACGATAGAGAGGGAGGGATTGAAGACGATAGAAAGGAAAGGTAAATAAAGCGAGGTCGAGAACGGGGGCAAGAGAAAGAAAAAGAGACGGGCTCAAATCGAGCATGGGATCAGGCGTGGAACCAGCGAGTTAATTATGGCAAATTAAAACGATTAAGTATCTATCGTTGTGATGTGAAAATTACTGACATGAAAATTACGTCCCATGAGAGCGTTCGACAGCGTAGTTTCTGCTCTCGACGTAAGTTTAAAGTTATAGCGATGTCGACTCGATCGTTTTAAGTTAACGCAACTGACGCACAGAATAAGGTTTAGGATCTAAGTTTTGATACAAATCGAAAGCTCCATCAAAATTGTCTATTCTCGTGGACGGCGCGTGGGCCGAAAGGCTTAGATCATATCGTAATGGTCGACCTATCAGATACGAATATTTGTTGAGTTTGTTCCAATGTAAAAAAAAACTTCATGTGGATTTAGTCAAAACTTAAAGCAACTTACCCAAAGTCGAAAGATTGTTATTAAATTAACACCTACGTATTTCGGATTGACAAACACATTTCTCTAATTTACATTTTAATATCGATCAAAGGTAATTTAACGTTTCGTCGAAAGCGAAATAAGTCATAAGTACTTATTGCTTAACAAAGGTTTTTAATGTATTTTTTTTCTTTGATTAAATTGAAACATAAAATAAATATTCACCCTAATTATTATAAATAAAATCTTTTTGAACACTGCATCACATTCATTTGTGAAAATTAACTAACTTTTCAAATTTCTCAATTTGATTTCATTTACACACCTCTGCAAACAATAACGAACTCCATAATGTGCGAAAATTTGTATTTCTTGTAGAGTAAGTTTACAATTTTGAATTGATACATTTTACATTCCAAAGACACAAATAAAAAAATCTGTTAAACAGTCGACCCTGCAGGCGATTCCTGAAACTTCCAGCTGTGATATTTATCGATGTGTTTTTAAGCTCCAAGATTTATTTACACACACACATACACAAACACACACACACACACACACACACAGAGAGAGAGAGAGAGAGAGAAAACGAAAATTTCCCAATTTTATGAAAAAATTTCAATTTTCATAGGAGAAGTTAATAAAACAAATACAAATTAAGTGTGCCTAACAAATATACCTTTACACTTCGTACACTAGGCATGTTAGGTCAAGATTAATAGCGGCGCTTTATTAAGGGAATGCCTAGCAATCTACTCGCGGGAACGAGTTATTTTTGCAATGTTGGGTTATAAGTCTTTATTTCTCGTGCTCGCTGTGGAAAATGAGTATTTATTACTTTGTTATGTATGAAAATAAAGCTAAAACGCTCGAGCTTAATTGGAGTGACTGACGCTGAAATTATTACCTTTTTGATTGAAAATAAAAATTGCCTAAAGGCCTTTTCCACCATCTCATTTTAAATTCACATTTATCAAAAAGTCAGTTGTAAAATTAATATTTTGTGTTCCAATTCTTCCTTTTCAACCGACTTTTGCAAAACGAGGAGGTTCTCAGTTCGGTCGTATTTTTTATGTTTGTTACCTCAGAACTCCATTATTTATTAACTGATTTGAAAAACTATTTTTTTATTTGAAAGTATTTACTTCCAGATTCGTCCATTTTGTTCAAAATCCATTTCTGATTTATGAGTAATTGTGGGGCTTCATCAGATATTGTAGGTGCACATATAGCGATTTTGTTTTACGAGATAATTCGAGCATTTACTATAATAATATTTTATTATTATTATAACAATAATAATAATTATGATAATAATAATAATTATTATAATAATAATAATTATTATGATAATAATAATAATTATGATAATAATAATAATTATGATAATAATAATTATTATAGTAATGATGAGAAACTGATGAAGATTATTACTATTTTTCGCGTCTTGTATCGCATTTTTTCCTTTTTGTAATAAAACTTCAAAATATATCGAATCTGTAGGTTAGATTCACTCGCTGTGGAGACAAAAACAATAAAATAATAGCGGGATACCGTTTTTAATTTTCTTCTTTTTTTTTTAAATGTCATCTATTTAATACCATCAAAACCAGCCAGATACAAACAGCACGATCAAAGATATTTTATTGCAACTTTTACTTATAAAATACCAAGAAACTTTTCCCCCGCCTAATATTTAAATATTGACATTTAGTAAGAAGTGCAATGAAACTGGAGCTATTTCAAAAACTGTTGTTTTAAAACGAAAAATTTCAATATTATCCCTATTATAATTCTTCAGGTACAGACCGATCTATATGTTTAAGCATAGTATAATATCGAGCATATTTAAATGAAAGCACATCGCTTGACTTTTCTTTTCATATGATTTGAAATTTGAACTTTATATAAAGTTCAACTTTGAAGGTGACCGATTTGAAACACCGATATTCAAATGTTAACTGGCTAAGAATTAAAATTTGAAAAAAACGACAACATGTGAGCAGTTTTGTTCTCGGATTTTTTATTGCGTCACGAGACACGTGACGTCACGCGCGTCACGTCGCGTCACATTGTATTACGCCGGGTCGTGCGTTACTTTTACCCTGTTACCTCGCGTCATGCCGAAATCCGTCATGATCGTGCGGCACTCGAAACCCTTAATTTATATTAATTGCCATGTCTCCACAAAATTTTGCACTTATTGACAAAAGAACCTTTGTGATAACCGTAAAATCTTTTATCGTTTTGGCATTTCACAAAACAACAAAATTTAATTTCCAACTAAAAGTCCGTTAGTGCGTGTGTCACTTTACCGCTGTTCGTAAAATTGGTGATGTGGCAATTATGTAATAACAATAAACTAATGGAAATTTAACGAATCAAAGATGCATTTTAATATAAATTAATTATGACAAATTCTTCACAAATAAAGTAAAATTAATATTCATGAATCGACTGTAGACATATCCGTGACAATTGACGTACAGGCGCCACAGAGCACTCTCGTCAAATTTCGATAGAGCCTTGTATACCATAGACTCACGCTTATTTCCCAAAGGGACAGGCTGAGACCACAGCTCCCGACTCGATGAGTTCTTTACATACCGAATCATTCAGATTACCGACGTGGACGCATCCTGTCCGAAATGTGTCCCCATGGAAAACTTAATATAGAAGGAGGCGATACCGCGATTCCGCGTTCTCCGTTACCTCAAACCGGTCACTGACGTGGTTATAATACATATATAATAACATAAATTATGCCACAAGCATATTTCCCATATAGGTATGCCCTACTAGGTTTCTGTCTGCAGCTTCGTCCAAGTGGATATAGAAAATATTCCTTCATCTTTCATATTGATCGATATTGCTGTCCATCCCAATATTAGTCTACTAACACCAGCACCGTTCTCAATTTTGACCCTGGTTCCGGGTTTCGTATTTGCTTGCTGTCACAGTTTCGTTTTGTACCAATCACCAGAAAATGCTATAGTGCCAAATGTAATGTATGCTGTATTATTCGGCGAGAATGTAGCTTTCTATGAATCAAGGAATTTTCGGAATCGGAGTAGTAGTTCGGCATTATAGCAAAAATGAATAGACGAAGTCAGATATAAATGCTAGTAGGAATAATAAAAACTCATGCGCATTTGTTTGTTTAAAATTTCAAAGCACCGGCCTGTTGCATTTCGAGTTTTGCGACGACAAACATACCGAGGCTGCATTTTTATATATAAAAATTAGATTTCCGCCCATGGGTTAATTCGCGTGAGCGTGAAATGTTCCTTCATCTTTTACATTCAACAATCTTGCCGATTCTGAAATCTCAGTTTTCAATTGTAGTACCGGTATTGCAGAAAATTTTAATCTTTGAGTGACCGCATAGCTGCACTATATATTTCATCAAGCTATACTGTAATATACCTAACCCTATTTTATATTAAAATCTATCGTAGCTACGTCTGTGACGGGCTTTATACAAGACTAGCTTTGCCGGCAGCTCCGTTCGCGTAGACAGGGTTAATATATGTGACGGTAATCGAAAATTTTTATTGGATAGGGTCTGCTTATAATCCGTTATCTGTGAGCGTCCCGAAAAGAGTAACTGTGCCAAATTTTAAGTCAATCGGTCCTGTAGACCTCGCGATGAATCAGCTCGTCACGAGTCAGTCAGTCAGTGGTATTTTGCTTGTATATATATATATATGATGTAAAAACTTCGCTTCGTACATTTTCCGAGAAATAGATAGCAAATAATGAACATTGTGTTTGTGAAATTTGTCATCGTCGCCGGGTCAGGTTTTTGAGACCCCACCGCGAGTCATGACACACCACTTCGTACATAAAATAAACTTCACATAGTTCATGAAATTTGTCATCGTCGCCGGGTCAGGTTTTTGAGACCCCACCGCGAGTCATGACACACCACTTCGTACATAAAATAAACTTCACATAGTTCATGAAATTTGTCATCGTCGCCGGGTCAGGTTTTTGAGACCCCACCGCGAGTCATGACACACCACTTCGTACATAAAATAAACTTCACACAGTTCATTATCAAACGTGAATAATTAAATATCTACTTGGTATCTTGTCGAGCTGCCTTCGATATTGTGATCGTACCCACTTGATTCGGGTCCGGATCGAGGGCAAATCGAGCAATGCGATTTTGACTTCAATTAACTTAAAAAACTACCTGGACGCTACCCGCATCGGACCAGCGTGGGGGGCGCAAAGCCCTGCGCTGCGAAATAAAACTATTGTAGAATTGTATGTTTTCGCAGTGACACAATAAAATTTTCGTAAAAACTCTAAATAATAATTAAGGATTGTACATTAGGCTATGACAATGTGCATGATATAATTGTAGTAGACTTATAATTTTCCCAAAAATAAAAGGAATTATTTTTTTTAAAGTTACTACCGTTGATACAGTTCAAAGTTCGAAAATAAACCGTAAAGGTCATACAGTCATTTTATTTCTACATTCATAACCTCATACATAAATATCAAGTTATATTATTCTATGAGTTGAAATTATTTGAATGCAATTAGCAAAAATTAAAAAAAAAAAATGCTTTCCCTCTTGAATGTCTTACAATTAATAAATTAAATCAGCTATTAAGTATGCTCGAAACAGTCCCACAAGGAGAAGATTTGGTGTTAGTAGTACGTGCCAATGAACGGATGCCACGACAATATCCGATAGGTATGAGCTTTTACTAAGTCTATACGTTGTTGATAGGATTGTACTTTTCTATATAGCTTAGTTATATGCCATCTTGAAATGAAATTTACAAACATGCTAAAATTAAATACAACATTGTATTGTTAACAAATAATTTTCATCTACTTATTTATAAAACTCGCGCTTATTTCTCGGTAGAGTGGAAAGAGAGAGGAAGAAACGAAAAACTTATAAACGTAAACATCTAACTTACGCCATTGACACTAGTAAATACACCTTCATTTAAAACCCGGCTAATTTTAGAAAGTCGATAACGCGCGCGCGCCAGCCCCCAGCGCCGCGCGCGCCCGCCGACGGAATAATATCATTGTCTACCTTTTTATTTTCCCCGCGTTTCTTTCCGCTTCGAGATTCGATACCTTCGGAATTAATTAAGTTGAAGTAAGCGGAAAGGTCACGACTTACGCCGTTCTTCCTCCGCGCACGCTCGATGTCGAGATTCGGATAACCTGTCACAATCTCTTTTATTTCTGTGGATTTTACTCCTTAAAAAGAAATTTTCGTATATATATATATATATAATAATATACATGGCGCGCTTAGACGAGGAGCATTATCGAGCGTTAACAAAAAAGTGTGGTGGCTTCATTCTGTTAAGCCTCCACACAAAATATTTTGGCGTCGTACAATGAATACAAAATACGGGCATACTTCCTTTAATTGTTGATTTAAGTAGTTTTATTTTAAACGTAGACAAATTAACAATTCACAGGGCGAATGTGTATGATGGAAGGATTGACAAGGGTCCCGTTGGAAATTCAATGCAGACCAAAACGGTGGCGCGTTGATGAAGGGCCAAATTTTAAACACCCAACCGACGAGGTTGCATGTAACAATTGCTAGACATCAGGGAAGCGAGAGAGATAGACAAAGATCGTACCATGTAGAAAGCTGTGGTCTCTGCCAACTCTTCCGGGAAATAGGTGTGAGTTTATATAATAATAAGTTGCATTCGATGTGTATAGTATTGAATGTTATTGACATTGTTACCAATCGTTTAACTTGAATTTTTATATTTTCTATGTTTAATAGGTGTATCATGATCCACGTAATATATTTTATCAAATTAATATGAATCAATATAATACTGAAAGCTTATGTATATGCATATGCTATTAATATCATAAGAAATACGTTTATTTACCCCCCTTTGCCTATTAAACGTATTTCAAGAAAATCGCTCTTAAGGAGCAGTAAACTCCAGTCGCGTCCTCGAGCTGACACCCTTCATTTCGTTAAGGTTGACAAAAATGTCAAGTGGCAAAGGTGAGACGAAAAAATTTGCAATGGAAAATCCAAATTTCGGATAAACCGTCATTGTCACATCGTCGGGGGCGGGGCGAAGGGGGACTGGAGAGTAAAAATAACGCATAAGAAATTATTTACGAATTTATCGGGATGCTTGATTACCAAAAAACTGATCAGAGACAAAATTTTCACCATCTTTCGCTTAAATAGCGTTGCTGTTTGTCTGTCTGAAATAAATTTTAAACCATTTCCCACTACCAAAACAATCGGAGATCGAGTACCTACATGCATTTATGTACGTGAACAGCTTTCGCCTGTGACTTCGCCCGCATTAGAAATACAATGAATTTCTTCATCTTTTATGTCGACCACAATCCCGCTCGCGATCTCGCCCTCGCTTTTGGTCCCATTCCCGCCCTTGATTACGGTCCCGGTACCTATCTAGTTCCTGCTTCCGATCAAATCATCAGAAAGGAACATATACTCGAACATGGGAAGTACAGGTCCCGCCGTTGAATTCTGTTATAACAAGAATTTCGCTTCCACTTATAGTCCCGATTTCAATTCGAAACTAATGTAGATCTTGATCTTCGTTTGAACATTGCTGTTGCTAATCGATCACAAGTCATAACCATCCCCACAAAATAGAAAGGAGTTCGTTCTACACAAGCTGAGTCTCGGGCAGAAGCCATTAATGTATATGTCACTCCGGCTTTAATTTTGGATTTGTCAGAAATATAATTACGAATTGATGAAGTGTTTTTTGCGCGATGCGCGGATATGAGGTATCTTTTGATTACCTCAATCGCTCATCCAGACTTAGGAGCTCACGACGCTGAAGCTAATTCGCATTTTCGCTGAAAATTGGGGTCCCTGCTGAAGCGATCTATGAAAAATGTTCAGCGCTAAAAGGTTAGAAGTATAAAAAAAAGGTGATTCGGCAGCCGAAATGGAAGTAGATTTCATTTAATTTTTCTACGTAATTCATATGAAATATGTAATTATTAGATTTTCAACATTTTAAAATGCTGTGATTTCTAAACTAGTTGACTGATTTGGCTCAAATATGAACTCGACTTTTGTAATTCTCCATAGAACATGTAAGTTGAGTTTCATTAAGATCTCTAAACAATTATATGTAGATTGTTTCGGGGCTCGCTATCGTGCTGACGAGCCCCGCGTTATATTGTATATATATATAAATACATACATATATAAATTTTTAAACCATATATATTTTCTGACTCAACTCGTACGAGTTAAGTCGGAAAACAGCAAAATTTTTTAAAAGTTACGTCACGAGGACAAATATAATAGTTAGGTTTTTATGAAATCTACTTAAAACTCTAGCGACATCTCTGTACGGGTTTAACTGAAATGGTTAATTCTCAAAAATTTCTCACCGTTATCAATAAGGACAGTATTTCGTCCACATGACATGACTGAATACGGTAGCGACACGCGTACCCCGCGTTGAATAACAGCAAAAAAAAAGCGTGCACCTATTTCGCGGTATTAACGCCGGAATTCGTTATTCCCAAACAGAAAGAGAAACAAACGGGCGGCGCAAACTCGGGCGCGGCCGGCGCGCCGGCGCCGTTTAATACCGCCCGCAAATATTTACTTATGGGGTTTCGAATGCGGATGTCAAAACTGAGAAATTATATTAAAAAAAACTGGCCAAGGGCATGTCGGACCATGCCCGTTGTAGGGTTCCGAGGTTCAGAAATGCTCTACACACGAAAAAAGTACGTTGTAACACATTTTCCGTGTTTCCCGTACAGAATAGTTATAAGCACTTTAGTCGTCTATAACTGAAAAAACAAGTAGGTATGTCGACTATTACTATTAAGCTAGAGTAAACTGAAGTGCATCAACAAAAGAGCGTATCTTCCTGGAACTTACGTACTTTTGTTGAGAAGCGCAGTTTTACGCCAATGACTCGAAAACAGTATATTCGACTATGTTCAAAATAATTTTCGTTGAAAGTATTTACTAAGCGTTATCTTAGTTATTTTTTAAAAATATATTTTGGACTTATGGTTTAGAAAATAGACGGAGAGATCCTCTAGAGAGAGAAATTTCCTGCAACTTTCGAAGTCATTACTTCCGAAATAAATAATTGCAAACCTTAAAGTATTTTTAAAATAATATTGAAATATGTACCACTCGTTGATGTTTGCTAAAAAAAATTTTTGTTCACGTTTGGAGTGCCCCCCTAGAAATATTTATTTTTGATATTTAACTACCAAATTAAGTAGCAGCTCATACAAGATACCTACACTATAAATTTCATATATATATATATATATATATATATATATATATATATTTTAGTTTTTGTATAAAATATCTGTGACATACGCATAGACGGACGGACATAACGAAACTATAAGGGTTCTCTCTTTACCATTTTGGCTCGGAACCCTAAATAGTGTTTCATTTTAATGATCCTGTTTTTTCTGCTAGCATAACAAAAGTATTGATTGAACTTTACTTTGGATGTATAAAATAAAGGAGAGATATTTGTTTTGAAATTGGTACTTGTGTTTCTAAGTTTTCTCAAAAGCTATTTCATCATCCTTCGCTTCAGTATTAAGGTAAAATTATAGTTAACAACAAAAATAGAATATTTAAGCATATCTATTTTTGATTACGTACTGCGCTGTTCAATCAGATTTTAATTGTATTATGAACGCCGAAGGATGAACAAATACGCCAAAAAAAAAAACAGCAAAACTAATTATTTTTATAAATATTAACGATTTCACTGCGTGCTTCAGTTGACGGAGAAACTAAAGGAGTGACAGACTATCACACAGCCGAAATAACTACATCTGTAAATTCAACATTTCAGCAAACTTTACTTTTTCAATGTACGAAACGGCAGGGGCTGGACAGAGCGGTGGTATGAAAGTAGCGTTAGTTTTGTAGTCAAAGTAATGTGAATAGGTGTTTGTGTGATTTTTTGATGTCAAATATCCATTGCGCGCCTTGGCAGTAAAATCGACTGGAATGCCGTGACGGCAAACGGCATTACGCTGTCGTGCCGTGATGCCCTCACTACGCCGCCGCTACCGACTTCGTTGTGTGTGCGCGCGCGTATACTTTAGTTTAACTTCACCTTATTATACATTAAATTCAGCTAATATTTATGTAAATTATAAAAATGATTTTAAATAACTTAATTGACCGAATAATCATTTATTGATAAGAAATTGGAATTATTTTCATAGAATTATTATTATTTTGTGTTATTATTATACTATGAATTTGTTGTCTCCAAAATAAAGTTTGAAATTAATTCGTTATTTAAGTGATTTCATTGATTTATTTGACGTATTATTTAAAATAATTGAAAAGAATTTATTAATATTGTTTTAGTTATTGTGACGCCGACCTATTATAATTTATTATTATTAAAATTAATAAAATTGACTTGAAATTATTTGTTTTTATTATAAATTAATTGAAAGAATTCCTATTAGAATTCTAATCAGTGATATATTATCAAATCAAAATAAATTTTCTATTCACTGATATAAGCGTTCTCCAGTTGTTATTATTATTATATATTTAAAATAATAAGAAATATATATTGATTTTATTAACAAACTTTATTCTTTTTTTATTACTTTGCTATATATGTTCTTTATTAGTATTTACTAATTAAAATCCTAATATTAACCTAAATGCTTTACGCCTGCCGGCCGTCCCATGAAGGCCAAATTTTTTTTATACACCAAAATCATTATTTCGGATTAAGTAAAAATGCAATTTTTAAAAGAGTAAACGTAACTTTTTATTAGATCATATCACCGATTTCAATTAATTCATGCTATATATCTCTCCGAGGTGCAGAGTAATTGGTTTAGTTTTAATTGATTGTAAAAAAAAAATACATACAGACTAACATAGAGCCTACCCCTACATAGAAGTCGATCCGAAAAAGAGTACACGTCAAGGCGTTGATTCCAGACGTCGCCGTCGTGACGATGACGGTGGTCATTGACCCGCGCTGGACCGGCGTGGGAGGCTTTACGGAAAGGGCATGGCTCAGCAGTGAGACGATAAACCCTTGTACGATAACTATGAACACGTATACATCGTACCGTATGTTCATACGATATCATGAAGGTTTCGCGTATTCTCATATCGACCTTCGTCTGTGTGGCGTAAAATTTTAATGAGTTCCCGCGGTCGGTCCGTGGGTTAATAAGACAGTCGCGGTTACAACTTAGTGTACGTACAACTACAAGTTAACATTGAAACGTGTTGTATTGATCAGAGTTGAAAAATATATGACGCGGCGGTTGGCCCGTCTGGAAAGGGTGAATGAAAGTAAACAGACGAAGCAAATCTATAGAGCGAATGTGTGTGGTGGAAATTCCAACCAAATTTATGGTATATTCAAAAACTTAAAGCTTAGAAAGGGCCAAGTTTTAAGTTTCTAAGACCGACGAGCTTCCATGAAACGATTGATGGGTGTCACTGTAGCAAGGGAGATATGTAACATGTGGAAGTCTGTGGTATCAGTGCATGCCCTTCTGGAAAATATGCGTGAATATATAATGATGTTAATAACAACATAGTACAACATTTGAATCACCATTGTTTTTCTTAAGTTACCCCGTTTCCAGGTAGGTATTTCCAAGGTTTTAACTCGAAATGTTGATAAAGGCTTCGACAGCCCAAAAATTGTCATTCTCCGCGCAGCCCCCGGGCGTGGTCCTCGCAAATCCTCTGTATTACAACCCTTGCAACGGGGCCCGAAGCGAAATTCGCCCGCACCCCTGATTTACTTACATAATACCGAGGTTGCCGATCGCCTTTTCTGCCAGCACGCGTTTTATTATATACCCTTCGTAAAAAAAGCTCCGTTGTACTTTAGTTTCAATTCTTTGAATTCGAGGTAACGCACATTATTATAACAAAGTTTCTTAACACAGGTCGCGGTAGGAGTTGACTGATGGAAATCGTAACATAACGAAAAAGCCTTTATGTCTTTCCATTTGACCCTATCCGTCTCTCTGTTTTAAAAAATTTATTCTTTAATATTTTTTATATAATCAATATCTAAGTTATATAAACGAATATTTTTCCCAAAATATTTAAGGAAATTCTTTGATTTTATTCCTTACTTTGCATTATTATATTCTAAATAGAGCTTATATTCTAAATTGTGAGTTCACGAAAACTATCAGTTGCTATCGGTGTATAGTTAATTTATAATGTTATTACGAAGTTAGCTACGAATAGCTTTATTGCTTCACAAATTCCGTCCATTACCCGATTAAGCTAAAGCAAGGGTAATGAATTTAACAGTCTATATACGCATGTTCGATGAAATGCTACTACATCAATGCAAACAAATGAGGTGGTAAGTGTTTTGTCTATAATAGAAAGTCATAGCCTAAGTTAATTGAACAGAAAAAAACTAAAATGGCGGCCATGACATGAAACTAACATTATAAAAAAACCCAGAGGTGTTGTGGGGTCACTCGGTTGAAATGAACTTCCTTTCGCTTTATATCATGTTATAAATAACAGGAGCAGTGAAATAAATTAACAACTTTTGAGAGTAATAAACCAGAAATACAAAATAATATTTTAAGGAAAATATTCATTTAGTTAAAATTTGGATATAATACTTGTGAAATAGTGAATTATGAGTTACATTAAAAAAAAAAACTAAAAGCCTTTTCGACAATCGCCTTTTAAACTAACCTTTAATAAAAATCACCTTTAAAATAAAATTTGCGTTCCACGTCCTCCTTTTAATGATCGCCCGGTCTAAAACTTGTTAGAAGGAAGACATGCAATGCAAATTTTATTTTAAAAGTGACTTTTTGCTACATATCAGTTTAAAACGAGATGTGATAGAGGCTTTAATAAAGCAAACAGCGCCATATTTTTTTTATTATTAAACACTTTGTTAAGTTTGTCAAGTTCCACGATTATGTAATTTCTGAAATCGATAAAAGGTGTAATTTTTATATGTGTAAAATGAGTTTACCGAATAAAAATCATAAAATAATCATAAATAAATTAACTCAATGATATTATTATTCATTGGAAATGCTTGTGATGTAACATGATAATAGATGCATATTTTTACTGAAGTGTTGAAAAAGGAAATGAATGCCACTCGTGGCTACCGCTACATTTGCTTAATAACTAACGTCTTTTAGAGAGAGAGACAGAGAGAGAGAGAGAGATACTGAGAGTCGAATGAAAGGGGCGTAACTCTTTTGCTTCAAGTGACGGTTTCTGTCTACTAACCACTCTCGCAATCGGCGTTAAAGAACTTCGTGCCAAAAACATTGGTAAGAAATTAGTTACAAAGAATATTTTGTTACGTACAAGTTTCAAGTGTGCGGCTTTAAAACACACTGTTGTAGACTTGGAGTAGAATGTTTATGGCAAAGGCCAGCAGTCAATTATGTTAATTCAAATCGACCGGCCGTGTGTAGTTGTGACGTCAAAACCTCAGCCGGAGGCGCGCGACGGCTAAGATTCTCACCAGGATACAATTTTGACGTCACAATTATATGTATTCGACGCTTGCCTGCGACATGCAATTACATGTAACATTCAGCCCCTCGCTGACCTTCAAATCTGTTCTTTTACTACTAATCCTCCTCCAACGCATTGAATTTTGATTCGAGAAGATTGACAGATATCGAATATCTAAGCATGTGCTAATTTTCTATTTATCGTAGTCCACTAATAGTTATATTGTCATTTCTCCGTATACAGTGAGTGATACGTCAAAGATGACAGAAGCCTCTTCCACCAGCAGTCATAGACAATCACTGATGGACATGCTTCGGTTGTCGCAGAATAACCATCACCAAATGGTAGCCCAAATTGTCATAGACAAACCTCCAATAACGCCGATGTTTAAATATCAGTTTGATCATTAAGCATATCATACCTATTTTTATGTTTTAAAATTTCAAAAACTATTCCAGAACTCTTAATTATTAGCCTTTTTCACACACATGGAATAATATCAAATTAATTTGTGGTTATCACTAAGTTTACGGCCGATCTCCATGAAATGTTTGGTAAAATAAAATGTCACCTTTGTCGTTCCTACAAGCTGAAACATGTTCTTTGTGTCTAGTTTCGGAATAAAATGCTGTGTAACATTGTATGCAGTCTGAAGTATAAACAGACTTGCACTCGTCGCAAATTAATTTGTATATTCCCAATTCTTTGTTTTTATATAATTTATCTTTATTATTATACATTTTTTTTTAGTTGTCGTCTGTTTTAAAAGCAATGTAAATGTTGTGCGTTTTTAGCATTTTTGAAATATTCCTCAGATATCATGCATAATATGTACTCGCTGCATACTTTTTATAATGGATACATACTATTTTTTACAAAATTTTTTTGGTTTTTATTAACGAGTCCATCAATGCATTTCTACTATAACCATTCGCTAATGCTACGTCATAAGTAGTGTTTGGTTTTAGGGAGTAGTTTTGAACTACTAAGAGGATACTGCAAAATAACACTGTATACAATAGGGAAAGGATTCAATCATTTAGTTTTAGCCCGCAGTTCTATACCCATTAAGTCGAGTCTGACCCTTTGAATAATTATTTTTCCTTATGATCTAGATTTACATCATACAACCGCCACGACCACAATCGTTAACAGAATTGACTCTAGTAATAAACTTGCATCTCGCAACTGACACAATCATCGACCGAGGAAATTATTACACTGCATGTCTAATATAATTTATTACGGCCTTCCAAACTCGCGACGGACGTTCACAAGATTCACCGTACAACGCGTTCTATCTGCACACGCATCACGAGTACAGCAACCGGAAAAAAGAGCTTTGCTTGGCGTTTTTCGAGGTTTCTGTGGGAATATGAGAATATCCCCACGGAAAAATTCTCTTCAAAATTCTACGAAATGGTACTAAATGAAACAAAATTTAGGGTTTTTTAATGTGATTTGTCCAAAGCAGACTTTTCCATATAGGTAAACCCGAAAAGCATTTGATTTATTTATCAAATTACAAATTCACCTTAAAATCGTTAGGACCGTGTCCAAAACAGCACGCATACGTGTAAAGGAATTGTTCGCTTGGAATTGAATTTTAAGCCTATTGTAAATGTGTAGAAAGACTGTATTTGCGAAATGTCAGGTTTTTTATTTAGGTAGCTTATGTTCCAAAATACCGTTTTTAATCAATACATCTAAACACCTAGCTCGTTTTCTATTTTTAGTTATTTACTCCGTTGTCAGGTTTTAGTTATATATCGTTTTCCTTTCTTTTTTTTTAAAAAAAGGTGATTTATAAGAAATCAAAAAAGTCATCAGCGAGACGCAAACGCATCGTGCAACCGCGCGCTACGAACGCGGGTAGTGCAGCGCCGAGCGGTCGCAGGCTGAACTTAGTTCGAAGTCGGAACCGGGCGGCGTGCACTTTAATTCACTTTAAATGAAGTCCGTTTCATCGTTATCTGTCTCCGCATAATGCAATACCTCCTTAAAGTTCATCGCCTGTCTACTTAGTAGTTTTATGGATTCACGATGTGATTGTAGAACGAATTGTTTGACTGTCAAGATGAACGAAGAAGTACGATGCTATTAAAAAACTAATATGAAAAAAACTTACATTTACAGAGCCTATGCTAATGAGACATCAGAGATACGGTGTTTTAATTCACTTTTAAAGAACCTTAATAAATAATAAGGTTAATTTATACGACCCCATCTCATATTTAAAACTTACCATATTGTATTGTTGAAGATGCTCGCGTCTATTCTTTTATTCATATTCATTTTATTATGAAAATACAGAGAGTGAATTCATTTGTGAGATATGATCTCGAAAAATAGTTAAATGTATACATGTATCTAAATTACGTGACTTGAAAGTTTTCTTTATACAGGATTTAGATGTAAATATTTAGTTGCGCCTACGGTCAGTCGACGTCGATTGTATAAATTTAGTGCGCATGCGCATTAAACACGTTTAGGAGATCGTTTTTCACTAAAAAAAAGTAGGAGTTTGCTACGAAAAAATAAATGAATACCTGGTTAGTTTTTATACTTACCGAAAGAATATTACGTAAAGAGAAAACCTAATATTATTCAAAAAGATGTGTCAAGTACGCACTTGGAATAGACTTAGTACTATAAATTGTTGCATTATCTAATACTGTTTTTTAATGTAAAATATAAAAATAAAATTGTTAGAGTCAATGTTGCTGTCAAATTAATATTGACATACCCAAATGTTATCCTATCGCCATCTCGTTACGTCAGATTTTCATGATTGCATTGCTCGTTCATACCCTCTTATCATAATTTTGTTTCAAAATATAAGGCTTCAACCATAAACCCTCACGTTAGTCCAATGCGGGCCGACTGCTCTACTGGCCAACTGCTAAGAACTCCAAACGAGATCATTGGCATGCCACATTATACTTTACTTACAATCGATAATTTACAAAACACAACATGTTCGGTGCCATAATTTATAAGTTAATCGGTTCTGGATGCCACCAACTCGATAAGCGCTTAATACCCCCAACTCGATAAGTGCTTAATGTTGAATTATATATGGTTCTTTCATTAAAGCTACATCCAAGACAATAGGAAAAAAAATTTGGTTGCCTGTAAAGTCGGTATACGGGCGAAAGTTTTACGTGACAACGACTTTGAATGGTAAAATCATTTTAATGTGAATATTCATTCGTATAGTAGGAAGAAGGATGAAATAATAGTAACAATTTAAAACATTTATTTATACAAAGAATTATATTTAAAACATTAATTTATACAAAGAATCTCGCACTGAATTTCATATTAACAAAATTTTATTTTTACCTTTACACATACATACGTATTTATATACAAATATACATACAATAACTTGCAATACATTTGCAAGCTATGCACTAATTCTCTAGTGCTGCGCGCGCGGCAGACCGATCATAGTTGAGTGGGAGAGAGACGCAAGGCATTCGGCGGGCCTCTCTCTCGTTCGGTGACTCATCGTTACGTTACCGAGCGTTACACTTTTTCATAAGTGACTCCCAGCCGCAACCTAATTTAAGACGTTGTCACGTCAAAATTCCATCAAAATCGCTATCATGCTTTCAAAGACGGAACAAAATTTTTTTGAAATTAATAAGCAACGAGAATGAACCAAGAGAGGCACAGTTCGAACTTTAAATGATAAAACTACTGTAAAACTTAGAATTTTAACTCATAGTTTTTTTAAGTAAGTTTAAAGTATTCTTAAATAATTTAAAAAAAAGAACTAACTAATTATAGGACCTAAATCATCGGCATAGGCTCTTGATATTTGGCATCACGGAAGGTCTAAATAGCGAAATAATGAGAAAAAACCTGCAAATAACCAATTTATGGATTAAAGTAATATATTTTACGTTTGCGTACTGAAAAAAAAAATAAACCCTTATAATATCATTTTTTTTATCTGTCTGCCAATACTTTCATAAATACCTGCACATAGAAGCTTTTACTTTATACAGCGCGGCAATAAAAGTAACCTTCGAAGGTGTAAGATATATTTAGGTGGTGACTTTAGGACGAGGCAGGGAACAAACCAGACGGGCGCATTCGAAGGGCTACGTTTGTATCTTTTTCTTTGGGACATAAATAAATTTAACGTTCCCCTAAAAGCCATACTTTGATTACGAGAACGAAGGAGGACGAGAAGTTAAGTTTTACTAATATTACTTGTCAAGCAAGTCGCAATAGCATCTCGTCTTGTAAATGTATTCCGACCGAGGAAATGTGCTTGTTTTAATAAAATGCACAAAGAGTTTATTCGATGCATTGTTATAAGACATACATTCATATCAATTTTTTCTCCATATCTGGCTATTGAGTTTATGCATTAAACAATATCGTTGAATAAGCAGCTGATAAAACTTCAAAATGTAAATAATTCCATTCGTAACCTTCATCTTCATTCAATTCAAATTTAAAAATTTACATTTCCTTCAACACATTCTAATAATTTTAACACATTTTAAAATATGTACAAGTAAAACAATGGAGTAGGTACATTTGTGTCTCTTTAACATTAAATATTGGCATACGATTTGTTACTTAGGATATATTATTCTTAATATACGTGATGTAGTATGTAGATTTAGGAAGGAAATTGTGTAATAAACAAATATTTGGATTAAACTCGGATTTTGAATAACGTGAAAACAAAATATAGTTATATTTATTTTTCATAGCACAGCAGAAATTATAACATGTGTGGTTTCAAACCTCAAAATATATTATTGTCATATTGACGGGGGCCAAGTTTTTAACACCCGGAGGGGCTGGCACAAATGCCAGTAAAGCAAGGGCGTTAAATCAATATTTTGCTTTAAGGAGATGTATACTATTCGCTTTACTTTCTGCGATAAGCTTTGGAAATACAGAACTTTCACTGTTATACGTAAACAAAGATAATAGGTCTCCGTGATAAATAGTAAAATATGTTTCACATAAGACAATTTTGGTATTCATAATAACAAACACGGCTCCAGTTATTTCACGTCATTTGTGAACAAACAATCCGCTCGTTCGCTCGTTCAACTCTCTCACCTTCTATTCGCATATTTGATTCAGTCAATATTTCGTCTCTTTCAAACACCACGACTTTAGTCTTTCTAATATCCACTTTCTTACCTCTTTTTTAACGGAATCATCCGTTCTGTTTATCATCTCCTGCAAATAGCGTGCCGAAGGTGCAACAGTTATAGAGCCATCGACAGATAGGAGAATTTCCGACATATACCTGTTTTATTCATTTTTAGTAGACACTCATGCTTTTTCATACAAACAGCTAATCATGAAACAGCCACACATCTCTGAGCGACAGCCACACATTTCATTTTTCGTATTCATTGAAAATTCAGTTGCAATAACATTATTATCTGCACCCGTATCTGCATATGAAAGATATGAAATATGAAAACACTTTCGAAATAATTCTTTTGTAGTCACTAATTTTATCTACATACAAAGTTTTGGGAGTTTATTAAAATTTCAGTGGTTTTTGGTTAGCATGAAAATTATTCGAGTGTATCCTGGCGTAACCATTTCTTATCTTATTGTTCTTCCATTCATCTTTTTTGACTTACAGTTTAAATTTTAAATTTTCAACAATATTTGCATTATTTTGTTTATATATATATTGTGAAACGAAATCTGGAATTCTCTTTTTTTTACGGAGTTTAACAATATATACACAGATTTACCAAGTTCCAGCTCCGCTTCGGCGTCCTCGGCGATGGTCTCCATGCCGCTACAGGATCCCGACTCTTGCGCATGGCAGGTGGCGCGCACGCGCCGCGTGAGCCGCGCGCACTCCGCGCACGACCCCGCCGCGCTCGTGTACATGCATCTAACTTCAGGGCGCTCGGTACCAACCCGGGTGACGTTTGTATTCACAGCGTTCGATTGTACGATGTTAATCACAGTCACGATTTAATGACACTTTTATTTATTGCACTGCACTTTATTTTGTAACGCAAAATCAATTTATTGGATGTATCATCAATTTATGTACCATAACTCCCTACACGTCTATTGGGTAAAAGTTTGTTGACATAATATTTATTCGAAATTCTCTTGAGTTTTGGATACGATACTCAAAGATGTTTACTAAGGTTTATTTTCAAAAAGGAGAAAAGCATTGAAACTCAACAGAGTTACACTGTTTTTCTATAGTTCCTTCTGTTCCCTATTAGTCACGCGTCTTCAGTGCCAACGCAACGCGACTAGCAGACTCTTGCGCATTTCGTATACGAATAATCCCGCTACGCAGCTTGAATGAGTTTATTTAGTACCAGTGAATATTTGGATATGGTGTTAGTGGACGCTCGATGTAGATACCGTTCGTAAAAACATAAATCTCGTACCAAAGTTGTGTTTTCGTTGTAATTTAACGTCAAAGGTCATTGTCACGCATGCGTCTTAGTCACGCATGTAGCCGAAGTGCGCGCGCAATCGGGTGACATTCACGACACAACGTGCTTGATTTATTCTTCCATACAAAATCGCTTATGTTGTATTTTATGAACCAGGCTACCTTAAAAACGAATAATAGAGATTAAATAGCGATATTATGTTTTATTACGGAGGCAAGCGACACAGTGCTGTTAATTTACATACTGTATAAAATAATAAATAAACTTAGCCAAAATACGAATGCTCTAAATCGTTGATTAGACTAGAAGAACACTGGTCCAGCAAATAAAATGTGTGATTAGCCCTTTTTTACTAGAAACGAGGTAACAAAGAAATATTTATAGACGACTATATAAAAATTTGTCATTACTTGACTGATTTTTAATTTTCTTTAAATTCCACCAAAGAATAAAATTAATTTAACATCAGTCAACTTCTTTATTACTGCACCTTATATTAGTACAAATGCTTTTGCATTAATGTAAGGTGAGGTATAATATATAAAAAGGGGTGCTCCATAAATCAGTTATCGAAAATATTCGATCGGTACGATTAGTCCAAAAATGGTAAGAAAGATATGGCGAAAAGCGTCCCACGCTTTTTTCACAATAATACTAATATTTTTTGTTCATAATTTTATTTCTATGTTAAGAATTATTTTGCATTTTTTAGTTCGACTTATCATTAAAGCGTATTTAATAATTTTTATAAATTATATCTATAATTATCTGAATAATTTTCAAATTGCCACTATGAGATTTTACGCATAATTATCTGGCTCGGCAGATGTCGTTTAGCTTTTTTCAGTAAGCTCCATTTGGATTTTTTTCTCTGCATATATACTTGCATAAATTTAGCAAAATAGTTATATTTTTTTTTTATTGGCCACCCGAACATATTCTGTACACACGTTTCGTCTTCTAAAAGTATAAAAACACAAAACATATGTAAATACAGATGTATTTACATCATACGTTCGACTGATCAACAAAAAAAAAATTATAATATTCATGGCATTTTTTGTTTTAATTAAATTAATATTTTTTTTTCGATATTATTATACATAACAGGCATTTTAGATTTGTACACAATTAATTTTACATTTCTATGTTTCCGCGTTCAAAAACAAAAACTTATGAGTTTTCGTCATATTTCTTTACATTACGGTCTAGATAATGATAAGGCTTCTTTCATTGAAGTCATTTACAATAATCTATTTCGATGTTGTTTTAATATAGGAGTTGGCGCGTTTTAGATTTTGTGGTATAGTAACTAAGACATGCATGATAATGCTACACAACGACAACGAACCCGTCTAATCGCCTTTATTAATCGATAACAGAACGCCGATGGGTCAGTGGTCAAGAATGCCACCGCGGAACCGGAAGGTACCGCGATCGAATTCGATCGGGGGCGAATCGACTGTTAATTGAATCGCATAATGTTTTAAAGGCGGATAACAGTATTATGAATTTATGAGGACAATGTCTGCCGTCGCGGTCCCGTTGCTATTAACATTGATTACTAAAAATACTAATTTTTTTTTTTATGTAGGCTGCAAATAATTTCACGGTAAATGCAGGTTATAAATATATTTAGATTTTTGTATGCTTTACATAGGTGTTTATACATTTTAATTAACAGATGAGGGATATAAATTCTGCTTGTCTACCTGTTTACACCCGGCTGCGGGTAACTACAGCAGTTATAAAGGTCGCTGCCTATTGTAACAAGGTGTAGAACGTCATACTCGAAGATTTTGCGCTTGTGATGTCCAATTAACATAAGAAGCAAAAAAATTTATCATTAATTAATGTTAGCAGCAGCAGGACTACGACGGCAGACCGTAAATTCTCATAAATTTATAATGCTATTATCTGCCATTAAGACATAATTTGATTCGATTGACAGATGAGGGTACATTTTTCTAAAGCCAAATCTTAGACTAATAAGGTGGTTGTAGCAACTTCGCATTGGTAGCCACTTGTAACTCGCATTGAGATCTCATATAAATATATCGTGGGAGGGTATACCTTAGTAGTGACGTAATACTTGACAGGGCATCACATAACGAGTTGTAACAATGAATAAAAATTAGACAACTAACTGCCTCTAATCGTTATGGGCTTTTTATTTATTTTTTATCGTCTAATCGATGTGGAATATCCGTTATATGAATTTCATGTTAAAATTCATCGCAGGCGCAACGAATCGTTTGGTTTTTCGAGCATTTGTTTTTTTTTCGCTTCAAACACGTAATTGACAGCGGTTTGATTAAATCACTCCCATCAAAAGAAGTTTAAATGATTGCCAAGAACGGTTTTTTACATTTGATTGGCGACAGCAAACATTTGCATACATTTTCTACATTTGCATATCTATCTGTGTGTAAATGAGGTTATATTTATGAGCTGTTTTGTTATAGTCTGTGGCTGATTTTAAGAATGACGTTAAATTTTCAATTTCCGATTATGTGGAGGGGTTGCATGAAACGCCTTATAATGTTCTTTATATTTAAGCCCGATCCTAAAAAAAATATAGAGAACGCATTACCAAATCTATGTGTAAAGAAAGGTCTCTCTCAAGTTTTGTTTTATATATAACGTCAAAACTAAACAAATTTAATATCACGTATCAGTTGCATCCATTCTACGCGTAAACGTAACCCCGTTTTTTTTTCTGCTCAAAACCCTGCTCGTAAATTAAAACCTTTGTCTGTCTGTTTCGTAATATTATTATAAATCTTAAGACTATCGTATTCGGCCCTTATTCGAAGTACCAACAATTTGGTCTACGTAAAATTTTCCAGGACAAACCTTGTCGAGCCTTCTATGACTTAAATTCGCTCTATATATTTGTATTCTACTTTTATCCATTTCGGATAGCCAAACTACCTCGTCATACGTTTTTCTACTGTAGTGAATGCACCTTCTTTTGAAACTCGCCGTTTTTTAACATCACCGTTCTAATACTTGTCGTCTTTCTAGAAAAATGCGCACGCGCTGCGCAGATGTCGCACCTCCACTACAGCGTTATGATGCTATATTAGAGAAGTGCCAATTTTTAAGCATCCGAAAAGGACGAGCTTGGATAAAATTATGGATGAATTGGTGAAACGAGAGATATGTACAAAACGTTAGATTACATTATAAGACTTTGTGGTGTATGCCTAACCTTTGGGTAAATAAACAAGAAATGACAAAAGAAGAATGAGATTGTATAAAAATTTAAATAAAATCTTGCACCAGCAAAATATTGGATTAAAATGCTGTACAGGATTACTTCGAAGTTGTACAAGAAGAGGTGCTTGTTGCGTGATTAACTTTTAAATCGAAAAGGTAAGTTACTTTATTCCACATCACGAGCGTCATCTGGAATAGAATAACTAACCTTTAACTTAAACAAGTTCAACCACTCGCCCTTGACCACCTAAAGGTCGATAAGTCGTCTGTTCCGGACCTTGCTACCTCATTGGCGATAACGCATCATTCGTATACTACGTTATTCTATTTTGTGGTAAAACCATGTATATTCAAATATATGCTTTTTAAAATATTTATGATATTAAATACAAATGTAGTATAATATTTTGGGACATTATTGAAAGAAATTTCAAACAAAAACCTAAGTTACTACAAATTTAAAAAATTAAAAGTCTACAGGCCATAACACTACGACATTCTAATAGGTTAAGGCAGCAGTAAATACGAGAAGGTCCTCCAACAAGTTGTTACGTCTGACCGTAGACTTATATATGATCCAGAATAGACGTTCTTACTTGCACTAGAAATAAAGTAGCTTAACATGTGCTTATTGGAATGGATAAGGAAATTCCTTGTAAGAAAATTAAAGAATTTTATGACAGAGTTTCTTAAAATATAACGTGAATAAACATTTCAAAACGTGAATAAACATTTCAAAACGTGAATAAACATAAGAAATGCGATATTTTCAAATATCACATTTCTTAAAATTAAACACAGTCGTTCATTATATTTTTTTACACATGTTATTGGTATACTTAAAATCGACATAAAAAAAAATTAGAGGTGTCGTGGCGAACCCGGTTGGAACGAAGTTCTTTTCGCTCTTAATAATTCTGGAGAGTTATTAAACGAGAAATACAAAATAATATTTTAAGAAAAATGTTCATTTACTTAATTTTTTAAATAATAAATATAAAATAGTGAATCATGAGTTATATAAAAAATACTAAAGAAAACATTAAAGAGTCCCATCTTTTTTTACATCAGAAACTTTTTTAAGTTCATGAAGCTACACAATTACAGATTTTTTGAAATTGACAATAGATGTAACTTTTACACGTATAAAATGAATTTATGTAAAATTTAAAATTAAACCTCCTCTCCCGAACCGAATAAAAATCAAAAAATAATCATAAAGAAATTACCTCAATGACTTTATTAATCATTGAAAATACATGTGGCCATTACAATGGATAAGTATTTTTACAAAAATGTTGAAAAACGAAATTAGTTCCGTGCCGCGCGAGGCGTCACCTACCACTTGTTTAAGCATAACGCTTTTACTTGACGTGACAATTTCAGCCAACTAACATCTCCCGCAAGCGACGTTAAGGAAGTATGTTCTAAAAACATTTTTTATATTTATGATATTTTTGTGATTATGTTGTATTATAAATAGAAATCATTTTGTGTAAAAGGTAGTTTTATACTTTAATAAGTAGAAATATATCTGTATTTGTAAATATACTTTTATAAATGTGTATCTCTAAATATACGATATATTCCTAAATGTAGATCTAATTATGTCCTATGTTTTGAATAATTTATTTGATAAATAATTAAAAGTTAAAAAAGGATTAAAATATTCTTACGGTTGTCTTTGTAACGTTCAAAATGTACATTATGTTTAATATAAAGAGTTCAAATATAATGTACATTTCATGAAGGTGTAGAAATATTGGTCGTGATTTAAAATATCATCAACCTGGGAATTTCATGACTGTTACGTAAAAAGGTAATAATAAATACAATTTCACACTTTTGGCTACACATGATCTCCAAAGCATAAAAAAGGAGAGTATATTTAAATAATATTCTTTATATCTTGTTAAGAATAGGTTTGACTACAGAATTGATAAATAATAGTCATTGCAAAATTTGACGATTTTAAATCAGTATTACATCATACATCAATGTGTAGTAACCTTTGTTTTCATTTTTAACATATAGAAAAATACAGATGATATCAGAATAATAATTGAAGGACCGTACGCAAAATTTTCAAAAATCTCAAAGAGCAAATTTTCATAAGTCTAATTTACCTCATAAACGCAGAAATCCTATCAATAATTTTGACAGGTATTCTACATAATTTTCATTACTAATTTCAAAGAGAACAAAATGATGCATATGAATATCAATGTCGAAACATTGATCTTTCATTAATCTTAATAATTTACGCTGTATTATAGCGATCACTGAAATACATGTATTATCTTGTGTAATGTTTACGTGACATCCACGGAAATATTACGCTAATTAGAATTGGAAATCACCATGTAATGACCTAATTTAAATTAATAAGCGTCTATTCTAAAACCTTCTTCGCTCTATGGTGAAGCAAATATTTAAATACATTACTCGAGCAATCGATATCCAACAACAGTTTGAAAATCGCTTTGTATAGCCACAGTCCATGCCAAATGTGAATTGTAAGATATTCCTCGCTCTATGGTCAAGTGAATATTTAAATACGTCACCCAGCCATTACCGAGTCTACGACGTACGGACGGACCGTCTTACGGTAATTAACATTAATTCATTTAGCGCTCGCGACGCCGAGCATACGTATCTAGTATTATTGTGTTATCGTTACGACAATGTCACTTTGCAGGGTAGCTACGAGACAGATAATGGATTTAATCAAGGCACGATTTTACCTATTTTCCTAATTTCGGTATTTAATGTAGACAAGGTGAAGTGGATAAGGTATCAATTATAATATAATCCAATACAGAACATCTGACTACTAAACAGACAAACAAATAACTAATATGGTTTTTATGGCAACTACTATAACCACAAATCAACTTCGTACAGACAATAAATATATATCATATTACATTTTCCTGGCTTTCAAAAACACAAAAACCATGTTTAACTTCAAGTTAACATGTAAAATTAATTCTTATAATAAAAAGATTAGCAATTAAAAATAACATTTTCTATGAATAAACAAGAATATAGTAACTATTTCGTATAAAATACAATTCCTATATGAATCAAAATTTATAACTCGAAATCTAGAATCGGTCATTGATTTATCTTAAAAGAGTTAACAAGAAGCACAGATTTTCGGAGACTTAGATTAAATAATGAGTTTTATGCTACGTACGTAATATACATATGTTTTCATTTTCGAGTATCAAAGTTTTGTCATTTTATTTAAAAATAAGTTTTGACCGTGTATATATAGTATATTTAAATTATATTTATTTTTATTACACCTCTCGATTTCGATTCAACCGTCACCAGCGGCGACGCCCATCAATAGTCAAGAGCGTCATTTCCGACCGGAAGGTGTCGGGTTCCGCACCCACCACGGGCTTTTTGATAGACGAATATTAATTCAAATCAAACAGAAAGTGTCCTCGGAGAAGTATATTAAGCCTTCGGCTCCGGACGCTATCATCGCGTCGGCGTCGACCGCCGTTAACAACGGCCGGCCCGACTGGACCGGTGTGGAACGCCTAAAACGCAAGCCCTTCGATGTGGAATGAAAGCAATGCTGAAGGATGCGCCTGAGCGGTGGACTGATTGAAATTTTAAACAAGAAGTTTCACCACCGGACCGCCTATCTAATTTGACCCTGACCCTTTGGTCGGTAGACGTCCCACCACAGTAGGTTCCAGCGTAACTTTCTACCGCGTGCACGAAAATTGTCGAGCGAATTGCATCAGCGGTATTCCTTCATATGCGTTTTTGTCGTGCAAGAAAATGTATTGTCATCAACCAGAGTGATCTTATTCTACCAGGATTAATCATACATGAAAGAATGCGACTAGCGGCTACGTCTAGAGCTTCCTTGTGTTGTATTTAAAATACTTTCTGTAGACATTCAGATCTTGGGACGTTTAAGAAAATACAAGTATTAAAAAAATCTTTGCTTATTATACTTTAATAACATGTATTAACGTCGTTTATTTATTTACAATTTTATAGTAATTTATTTAAGACAGTTTTATTTTCATAATGTCATCCTAGACAAGGGTTCTGTAGCCAACAAGGATCCTTACAGTTTTTACGTTATGATAACGCTTCGGTTGAAATTAAAATGTTTAAGATTCTTTAAAAGTTTTTTATTCTATGCTAGTCTAAAATATTTTTACATATGTTACGGTAGCTTATATTTTAAAAATGTGAATAATTATTTTTTTCCATAATCCTAGTAAATATTTTTAATAGCACCTTATCTTTCTGTTCAATACAATAGTTTCTAAATATTACAATAACTACTTTCACAATGCGAATGGATTAACCCACAAAGCAATGTATACAATAAATTTCAAGTATATGTTGCATTATGAAAACACAAATATTGACGAAAATGATACTTCATTTAAAATGAATTAAAGTGCAAGCCGCCGGGTTTCGACTTCGAATAAGTTCACCAGAGCGCCTGCGACCGCTCGCCGTGCACTATCCGCGTTTATAGCGCGCAGTGGCGCGATGCGTTTGTGTCTCGCTGCTGGCTTTTTTTAATTTCTTATAAACTTCTTTTTTTAAAAAGAAAACAGGAAAAAGCTGAATCTAGACTACTGAACGAATAATCAAAAGCTATAAAAATCATCTAAGTGTTTCGTTGAGTACTAAATTTTGGGTAGACTGGGTATTAAATTTTGAAGCGGTAGGTATTGAAGAAGGTAGAGAGGGAAACGTAAATTTAATATTTTCTCTACTATTTATTAAAATAATTTAGTTTTATTTTTTTCTTTATATATATCGTTAAATTATTATTGCATTATGATGTATATTTGATTTAGCATAATTTTCATTTATTCTTTGTTACCATTATATTTAAGCCGTTATTCATGAATAATGCCTAGTAAAAGTCTGACGCTTCTCAAACGACCGCTACCTACATTTTCACTCGAATTTATTCATTAATGGTTTTTTTTTTTAACGAAATACCTAACCAGTTTCACAACAATTTCAAGAATCCTGTCGAATGCACCACTCATTGCAATAGATTTTTTTTTTGTTTATGTCATTTTTATTACACGGTCGCCATATTAGTTTACGCCTTATAAACCCAGTCTTTTATTTAAATCGATCCATTTGGTGTTGATCGAAAATCCGTAAATACACACATTATAGAGTGTCAAACTCATTACCCACGCTTCACTGTTCCGCGATTGGTTAATGAACAGCATTTAAAATGCAATACAGCTTTTCGTTTCTAATTTCACGGTTGCTAAGTTAATGTAAAAGTGCGCGCCTTCAGCGAGCATTCTCTGAGCAGCGAAAATGTTCGGAAAAAATTTATTGAATATTTCTAATTTTCACAATATTATCCTACATTTCACTGTACAATAATAATACATATGTAGGCCAAAACGTGGTATATGTCAAGAGAAATATGATTTGTGAAATTAATTTTAAAAAAAACTGGCCAAGAACATATCGGACCGTGCTCATTATAGGGTTCCGAAGCCAGTATTACAAAGAAATGCACTACAGAGGATAAAAGTGTAGTTTTTTCACCAATAGTGTAACAACGTACACTTTTTCCGTGTTTCCCGTACAGAATAGTTTTAAGCACTTTAGTCGCCTACATCTAGGAAAACAAGTGGGTAGGTCGACTATTACTATTAAGCTAGAGTAAACTGAACTGCATCAATATAAGAGCGTATCTCCATGGCACATATGTCCTTTGGTTAAGAAGCGAAATTTTTCGGAAATAACTCAAAAACAATACATCGGAACATGTTCTAAATAATTTTCGTTGAAAGTATTTACTGAGCGTTACCTTATAATTATTTTAATAGCTATTAAAAATTCACATTCACAATTTTTAAAATAATCTGTAAGAAGTTAAAAATCTATACGTAGTTTCATTCTTCATAAGACTTAGAGAAATAGTTTTATATTTTTTTGGTTCGTTTTAAAAACGTGATATATTTTTATATATTTTATTTTATATTTACAATACGTTACGATTAACAATGTTTCTAATTCGTACAATAGGAACAAACTTACCGATGAAGCTCACTGTGAGATTCCCTAACAATGCAACTGCATTGTAACTTATTGCATTTAGAGTCGTATCAATGATGTTTTGTGTAAAATAAACTAAATTGGCTTAAGACTCATCGCTCGTACCGCCCACGTCTAGGAAATAGGTGCCCGTTCATTTCGTGCTGTCGTATATTAATTGATATTTATTTATAGATGTATATTCATTAACTATATACGCTATAATATATAATCAATCCATCAACAACGAACACGTTTAATCATCAATGTATCAAAAAACAGATGTTCATTGTAACTAATATTGTTGATAAATAATATATCATGGCACGGTCGAACGACGCGTGCGTTAATATGACCAAAAAAAAAAAACATTTATTTAACGTATTTTTTATTGGTTCTTTGATAGTAACAAAGTACAAATAATAATTATAAGCTTTGGATTTGTTTCGTCGATTTTCACTATTAATTATGAGCAATATCGTAGCAAATTTGACAATACATATCATATTGATATAGACTCATAGCGGATTACTATACCAAATCTAGATTTCACTTAGAGACTATAGTTTAGGTCCAGGGAGCATTCGTTTCACTATCATCGTGCATCTGTATAATCTAGGAACACCAACATGGAGGGCGTCTGACGCCTCTCAGAACAGCCAACATAAAAAGAAGATTATCTTCCATTTACGCCGGCTAAGGGGTCCGTCGTAGTATTAAACACCGACTTCGTTCTCGAGGTCCAAGAATTAATTTCCAAAGATTTCCAATAATCTCTGGAACGAAAGAAGAGCGAAAGCCTTCCGTCTAATCGAAGTACACAATGGAAAAACAAACAATTACTGGAACTTAAATCTTTGCTCTTAATCCTTCTGATATTGCCAGCGAGCTTTCTGTTGACTTTCGTCCGGTGAGGTCAGCCGAGCTCAACGAAGGTCTATTTTAGTTTTAATTAGCTGTCTCCGCGGAATATCCCCTGTTTTATAATTATAATTATTAATGCTAGTTAAAAATATTAAATTGTATACGAAAATCGATATATCGTATTTTATCAATTGTGAATGGAAATTCAAGCTTTTTATATTTTTTAGTTATCGTTTTCTCAGAGTCCGATATTAAGTTTTCAGATTGTGTATTTATATAACCATTTTTAAGATTGATAATATAGTTTATGCTATTAATCTTAAAGGTCTTCTAGACGCGTGTTAACCACCCGCAGAATTCGATGTACATACATTACATATCTTTATGTGTAACAGAATAATGTTTTTATATATATATATATATATACTTATATAATTCAGAAACTGAATTAAAACTTCTATTTGATAATATACTCGACTTACTTGTTTTTTTTTAATTTGCTTAGCGTATTAAACGAGTCAAGTCCGGCATATTGCATACATCACTCTATGTAACCCATGACACATGAAGTTTTAAGAAGAAGCTAACAATGCATGATATCTTCATCTATGGTAAACGATGGCGTAATTGGTATAACTGATAAAACCATAACCTCCCTCTTTACTTCGTCGTAGTCGAGTGGTTAGAAGTAATGTGGAGAAAATTTAAAAATAGATAAAACATACATATTTATAGTTATACGTGCATATTTCACTTATTTTAACACTTTGTCTACATTCTCCACGTAATAAATACAAACAAGACCTTGCATGAAAAGATTTATGGATGTTAATGAAGCAAGAGAAATATTCAAAGATCGTACATATGGAAATCCATAATCTCAGCACACCCCTCTGGAACATAGGCGTGAGTTTATATTATGCTAAGGCAATAGAATGATTATATTAAAGGTTAAGTAAATTAAAAATGTTGAATAAGAGCCGTGGTATCCATGTAACACGGGCTGCTATTAATAAAGAAAACATTGCTTTCAAGCATCAAGACTCAAACTTTATTTATATTGGTTATTATAGGGACATATATTTTTTTACGAAATCTCTTTCCATTGTAATGTACGAGCGCGATTATTTTACATTGACGCGTATGTACGGTGCCGTCCTCGTAACGAAACCGACTTCATTTCAACATCTCAGCACTTTAACTAACTCCGTTGTAAAGTTACATGAACACAGAGCTGAATGTATGTAAAACTATTCTAATGAGCGGACTACAGCCACTCGGCGATAATTACGGTCGACCGAAAATGAAGCGAGACGTTATAATTAAGCGTGTCCGTGTTCGAAATATCTTTGACCATTAAAGTTATTCATTCGTGTCGTATTTCAACTTCTACCTAAAATTGTTTCAATTGTGTACGTCGAAGTGCTAGATTAAAAAATATATTTATATAACCGACGAAGAGATGACATATGGCAATTAAATATGTATACAACCGACTAAGAGATATAATGAAGCGATTTCATGTTTCATGCCGTCATTGTAGTTTCGTAAAACTTTAAAAAATCTTAACGTTGTCGTGTTGCGTCAGACCCAGATCAATCTCTCGTCGACGCACACTCCCAGAATCTTTTCACTTCATACTCAGGTTTGGACCTTGAGCCGACGTCTTGGTGAGCTTTCTGAAACCCGAAGCTCATGGTTTAATACGCCTTACTTGTAGTCTTTGACCACATGGAGATGTCTCACAACGGATTCCTACAGGTGCGATGTTGCGTCTATAAAACTAAATAAAAAATGTGGTGTCGTGGGACACCAGGTAGGAACGAAGTTCCTTCGGCTAATGTAGAATCGACACAATTTGAAAAAAAAATCGTGCTCAATTTTATGTAGGTTTTCTTGATTTTTCTCTTGAAATTTGCTGATTAGTTTTTATTTAAGTACAGGAAAGTATTTAGAAAATTCAGTATTTTAGGAAATAAAATAAATTACGTAAAATAAAAAAAAATCGTAATTTAAATTATCAACTAAAATAACAAAATATGTCTCTTTATTTTTGTTTGACAACACAAACTTACATAGAAATAGAATAATTTCCCACTAATATCACTGTCAATTGCATTCAAGTCACTTGTTAGTTCACTTGCCATTGTTACTATATTTATTACTGTTTTGACGATTTGAAATTATATGAAAATAAACGTGACTACTCACGAGTAAAATGTATCTATAATGTGAATATTAGCCACGTGCTTGTCCATGAATTCATGAGTATATACTATGCATTGGCGGGGTGGAGTGGTAATAGAGAGAAGGGATGAGAGAACGAAAGAAAGAGGGAGAAAGAGAAAGGTATAATACACTACTCGCTTGTGTATACGACTGTCGCGCCTGCGCACGTCTCATTTAACGGTTTTATTCCACGGACTTTTCTTACGGTTTTACTATCACATTTTTTTCAGTTCGGTCGCGTAGCAAAATCCTTATCTCCTCCAAGCCCGCCGTAAGGTACTTCGTTCCAATAATGATATCTCCGGACATATATACATCATCATCTGGTCCCAAATGAAGCGGACGAGGTACCGGATAGTTGATGTAATACATATGTACTTTTTTTTTTGTAAATATATGCATGTAGTACATAGATACGCCCAGATTCAAGACAAACATTATTTTTTAATCAAATATATAAATGGTCGGAATCATCAACACCAATCAAGTAGTCATTGAACACTCACTAAATGTTCGATTTGTTTTTTTTTTATGAAAGTGCAAGTAACTTCCCTATTTGAATTTTTCGTGAAGAATTCAGCTGGTCGTTAGTACATAATATTTGAATTTACAATCTGTTTCATGTCAAATAAATATATCAAAGTAAGACACAACACTTTTCAATATATAAAAGAGTTATGGCTATACCATTTCTTAGCTGTGTAGCCGATGAGTAGCCGAATAATTTGGTTTGGAACCTGAAGGTACTGAGGTCGTTCCTCATCAAATTAACCGACGAGTTTTTAACCTAAGTTACATAAACTATAGTTCAGTCTATTTGGAGTACACGTTAAGTCACGATACTGGACTTTGTCAGTTCTTTACTATACAGATAACGACTATTAGAGGTGCGCAATCGCACTGCGCCGACGTGCAGTGTTTGAGATCCAGGCGCATTAATATAAAATAAAAAAACTTGTGGAAGAATGTACATCTAAAAGTGCAATAAAATAGAAGACCACATCAACAACGTGCGGCCATCTTGATGTGAAAATTATGAAACAATATTGGAACGACACATTGAGCGATAGATTCGGGTGTGATATAAAATTGGATTTAACAATTTAACAGTTAAAACTGGCGTGTTGTGTTTAATAAAATATTAATTATTAAAAGTAGCAGTGCTAACAATGTGCGAGATTGAGGTAAATCTAATTATAACCTAATATATGTGTATAACTCATATGATGCATTTCATTGCCATGATTTTTACGAACGTAGGCCGAGCGCAAACACCAAATAAATGCGAACTTTTTCTATATATTGAGGAATATGCCGTAAGTCTTATTATGGAACGTGAAATCGTTTTTTTTTTAATAATAATCACTTTCAAAAATATTCGTCCTTAACAGGTTTAAAAAGAAAATCTAAGTAAACCCTTTCAAAATCTATTTATTTCAAACTAGCCGTGGTCCCCGACTCTGTCCGCGCGGACAAACATTCTCGCGTTTTTTCCGTTCGTGTTTATATCGTTGCGTTGGTATGGGTTTCCTTATGTGTGTGTATGTGTGTTTTTTTTAACAGCTACATTTCTCGAAAACGTTTGCCGCAATAAAAAGTAATACGTGCTTCCAATCCAAACTGTCTCCCTATGAGAAAACACATCAAACAATTGTTCCAGCAACTCTAACCGTTTGAAGAAAATCGTTACCTATTTAGTCCCTAGGAAACGAAGAACGATAAATTTTATCTTATACTGGACCTTGAACTTTTGATAACACGTTGCAAAATATTTCATCAAAATCGGTTTTTTTTTTTTTTAATTTATTGCGTTCATACAAAAAAAAACAGACACTAATTGCAAATAATATTGTTTTAATTTCACTGTCTTGTGTTTTATTTCATAAAATAGCAATATAACTATAGGCGAATAAACACTTGCTTAGGTGTTCGATAACTGTCAATCCTCTCGAATCAATATTCAATCCTTTGGATTGAGATTCGTAGTGGAGAAGAAGATTCGAGGGTCTGCGGTGGGTTGCCTGGTACATGTTAATGCATATTGCAGGCAAGCGTCTAAAACCATAAACGTTCATTAGAATGTTCAACCACATCGAGATAGAAATACATGCTGATACTTTTTGAGAAAATTGTACACCATGTACGTATTTAAGTACAGACGCGTCGAAGGAAATACGTCTTTCGTGACTTATTGTTCCTTCGGAACATGTTACAGTGTTAATCTAGAATGTTCCGAACGTAACATAAGTGGGGTTTAGTAGTCAATAATACGTTCGTAACAAGAGCCGCGCTCGCAGTTAAAACCAATTGATCTCAAGGCATCGCGGACAGACAATGCGAGGCCACGGTTAATATAGATGTTGCAGGAGCAATCGAGAGACGGGCCAATCGGGAAACGTCTAGGTCAAATAATATAACGCTTTACATTAAGGACTTTGCAAAAATGGTGAAAAATGCTTTTTATAAACAGTCGTAGCATTGATATCTTAAAAGAATAGATGTTAAAACGGCTTTCACAAATTAATTTATCTTAGACAAATAAAATTTATTGCCACTTTTTCATCATAATTGCCTGCCACAATGTTTTAATGTCAAAAATTATATAAATATTAATACAATTTTCGCTAGGAGGTGCAATCATTAACAAGCATTTTTTTTTCAAGAATAGAGGAGTGCTTATTCGATAAATTAATTTCGCTTGTTTATACAAAACCTATGATTCATAAAGCTATTGATTGGATGTATTGGCTAGAACGAAATATTTAAATATTTTGGTTACACACGGGAAATTTAGGCATTGATAAATATATGATTTATCTATAAAGATGTAAATATTTCACGTAAATCAAAATACAAAGTAGTATTCTTAAAATTAATAATTTATTTTGTTAGCAGAAATGCAGCACTAGTAGCAATAACTATTTATACGAGTAAAAAATAGATATAGTAAAAAAAGATATGACATGTCTTCACTAATTCGTATTATCTCTTATAATGGCGTATAAATGTATATATATATATAATTATTGGTCAAAGTAATTCCTTAAATTTATTTTAATTTCACTTGGTTAAAACTGCACTTTTAAATATATTGAAAAAGTGTTGGTGAAATTACATTTTTTTAAATGTAATCTTTCATAATATATCCATTTTGTATATATTTTACTTCCTAAGCCTTAATTTTGAATAAAACGTTTCTCAATTATGTAGAGATACGTAAAAATTTGGTAACTAAATATTTTTTTTGAAAATTTTCTTCTTATATACATTTCATTATTACATATTTTCGATATAAAATTTTAAAGCCAAAACACGGAAAAATACAATAAAATTTTCTAAAGTAATAATCAAAAATTTGCGGATCCAAAAAAGTTAATATTTTTAAAAGCGAAATATGAACTTTCAAATTAATAAAAATAATAATTTAATTCAAAAAGCTTTGAAAACTATAATTCGGATGGAGTCAGGGTCTTATCCAACTGTTAAAGCACATCCTCATAAAATCCTAATACTGATTCAAGGGTCTGACCCTAAAGCTATCTACGCTGGTGCAGCGTAAGTCGCTGATGTTTATGGCCGTTGTCACCAATACGATGATAACTTTACATTTTAACACGCTCTCCAAAGTACGAAGGGAGTGGTTGAATTTTAATGTACTACAATCTTAATCAGTCAATTCGCCTCGTGATCTCGGCTCAAACTCATTAGTTTTCGATTAGGAAACAACACACTGATTAATCAGCCGACACTGATCGGTGTTAGAAATAGCTGAAAATTTTCCCAAGGTATGTATGTATTTTTTTTTGCGTAGCCAATAAAAGTTTATACTTTATTTTAGGTATAAAATCTGAAACTACCCACTTGTCTGTTAACATATGAACATTATACGCATTCTTATTTTTTTTGTCACATACTATATTAATATTATTATAAAACTATTTCCAACTAATGTGGCCTGTGTGAATGATTAGATTGAATTGAGATAATTAGATATTTTTATGAAAAGGACATGTTCGTACAAACGTAAGTGATAGATTTGTGATCGGTCATGATTCTGTAGAAATTTAATCGACAAACGAACAGAATAATGAATATTTTGTAATTTTGTAACCAAAAATTGGTCTACGCTAACATGAATGAAGACTTTTAATTGAGAAGCAGAAAGTACGCTGACTAAAATTAGCTCGCCGGCCTTGGGCCGGAACAAAACGGTACATCTAAATCCGACATTCCGACATCCGTTTGAAGTCGGATGGTTCTAAACAATATCTGGTCGCGTAAACAAACAGAAGGCGAGAGCAATAATTCTATCGGTTTGTGTAATAATATTTAGACGTTTCGCGGATTGCCTATGTTTATTTCGCTCGGCCCGTAACATTTCTCGTCGGACGGAAAAGGGATGGGAGCATGTTCTTGAAGCGTCTTAAAGGAATTGATTTCTATCAATTTTTGAGCACGTGCCGTACACCCGGTGGCGATATGGCGTGGAAAAAAATTGCTGAACAGTTTTGTTTAAATTTTTGCGTGATGCTATCTAAATTTGCCGACATTTTTCGAAGAAAAACATTTAAAATTTTTATCCATTTTCCAAGATTTTAAAAATCTGAATTTGAGCTAAAATTTTGAAAAAAAAAATATTTAAATCTTTTACATCAAAAGTTTAAATTGAAAATGCATCTTTGCACTATTTTCAATTCCATTTTATTTTTCCCCATTAAAGAATCCATAGCCCACTCTACAACGGTTCGAATAAAAAAAAACACTATTTTCGTAAATTTTTCTTTTAAATACTTAATTAAAATCAATTTAGAAACACATCACTACTATTAATTGACCGTGAATAGTTTTTAAATAAACTTTTGTTTTCACTTATTTTTTTCTTTAAACTTACTTATAATTATAACAATATAATCTGAATAAACATCAACAGATAACAACATATTATGAAGTACTAAACTATTACCAAAACCACGGCTCATTAAAATACGATATTTTTCGCGATATTTACGCGAAACGCGAATATCATGGAAAACGTATCGCGCCGTAGCTTTCCATTGTGGAACTGAAAACCGGCCACGTGTTCGCGATGATCCAGTTTCGTAATGTAACAATAGCAATTACAATTACAACAATAATAAACCTTATGGCACGCGCACAAGATCGGATATTGCTCGTCGGGCTTTGGAGAAAAATTCAGCATTTTCAACAATATCTAAACGTCTCAACGTTAACAGTACCGTAAAGCAAAATATACTTTAGATTTATAGGATTATAGGATTCATTTTCGCTTACACGTGTTGGTGAAGAAACCTCGAGAGGATCGTGGAAATTCGGAAGCGTTCGACTATCTCCGCCAGCTCGTTACGGCGCGGCGGAAGCTTTTGCTTGCAAACAAAAGTCGTGCTCGTACATTTTATGGATACTTTAAAGAAGAAAAATAAATCCGTTTACACTACTTAAATTATCACTTATTAACAATACCCTCATAAATATAAAGATCCGAATTAACATAATTCCACCAAATATATTAAATAAAAAAAATATGTTTATATTTTGGAATTCTTTAAAGTACAATATAACAATTTAAATAAATTGATCAAACGCAATTGATTTTTAAAATAGTTTTTCATGCTCACATTAAGATTCAAGTATAGCGTGTATTAATATTTTATTTTAAGTGAAAAAATAGTATGAAGAAGTTACAACGTAATATAATCAATTGCTTATATTTAAAGAAATAAAGTACATTAATCGAAGGAAACGACCTCGACGTCCTACTCCAGATAGGTGCATTAATTTAAAATTGACGAAATATTGAATAGCGATCCGTTTTAATAAAATATAGTGTCTATATCTCATTTTAACATAAATAATACCATTTGATAACATTTGATAGAAAGAGCGACAAATATCAAACACTCCTGAATTGGAAGCATACACGACACAGCGTGATATCTGTTTTTTTTTTCTAATTTTATTCTCATATAGAAGATTTTATTATGATTAATTTTTTTTACCCGACTGACAAACATAGATATTGTTTTTCGACCTTGTATTTTTGATTGTAATTTTCTTTATTTCCACGCATTTTCGAAACGGTTGGATGGATTTCGACAATTAAGGTATCGTTAGATTTGACTGACTCAAAAACCCAAGTGCCTTTAGATAGGTATTAAAAAAAAACAAAATGGCGGATTTTTGGCGCCTAATTGCAAGTAGTTTAAATTTTTTTTTAGCCAAACCTAACGAGTAGGATATTAATGTAAAGGGAATCAAAAGGAGATTGCAAAAATATATACATGTCGTTTATTTATATTTAATCGGGAATAATTACAACCATTTTAATTCAGTCGTTCAAACAAATTTGTAATCAATGCATTCAAATAGTTGTATTTTGGCTTTAAATCGGCCAAGTATGTATTTGATATTGTATTGCACAGTGCATAAATTGCAGGGCACAACTTTAGACCGGGCGGTTGTTGATTTAAATAGTAATCTTTTCGCGAAAGGTCAGGCGCACGCGGCTTTGAGCCGAGTCAGATCACTCTCAGGTCTAGCGAATAGTTCTCTAGATCCTAGAAAGTTATTGCTTCAACCACACGACCAAAATTCTCTAGAGGAAATGAAACGCTTACGTTAATTATAATTTTGATTTGTGTTTTATTTGACACGCTATCAATAGTACTTATCAATCACCTGTACATTTTTCCTGATTTAATAAAAGTACACGCTTTCGTTCATAGGAATGTGCCGGACGGAACATTAAAAAGTCTAAAATAAAATAAGTAATTAAAAAAAAACCCGACTGCAAAAAATCAACTGATAAGCAACGCACTAAAAATTCCGAAACAAGATTGAGAAAACAAACTATTAAACCTAATAAACTCTACTTTGGTTTAATAGACTGCGTTATGAGCTGAAAGCCTGAGTTAAATAATTTACGTTATATATATATGTATCTATATATACAAATTTTTAATGTATTTTCTTTTCGTATAGTCACTTTTAATGAATCTCGACGAAAAAAAAGATATCCCCGCTACCTTTAAGCGTGCGAGCACCCTTAAATAACCTGACGAATTGTTTTTCTACAGTCAGAAATAGATTGAGTAAACTGAAGCGAATTTTCAGAGTAGGCAGGCGCGTGACGCGCGCTTCAGACGTCTACAGTAAAATAGACGTTGGGAAGACTCGCGCTTGCAACATGCAGCGTGCAACCCACTGCCGACCCTCGAGGCTGGCTCTCAGTACGAATCCTCGTCTAACGATGTGAATATTCATTCGAGAGGATTAATATGCATCGAATACATACGCGAGTGTTGAAGTTCTATTTATCTTAACCGCTAATTTATTAGAACCAAATTTCTACGCACATTTCGTTGCATTACAGCACATCCTCAGGAAAGGTCCACATCCGCCGGTGTGCTAAGAGCATTGAAATCATGAACAGACGCGAATTTAACTACCACATTAACGTGGTGGTATCGCGGGCGCTAGGAAATTATGGTGAAACATCCCTTCGGGGTGTGCCTCTCTGTGCGTGTGTCACAGCGAAGGGCGTTAAGGGCGCCTTTATCGAGCGGGAATCTTTGCAAATAACGATGATCGTGCTGTGGCTTGAAAAGGAACGTGCCGGGCGAATTCTCATGTGTCATTCAGTGAAAATTCATTTCGTATAAAAGCTTTATAGAAAATGGGCAATTCGAAAATTCGCGACCCTATTGTGAAATATTAAATCTCTGGAATACAACCATAGAGATTGGAAAAAAAAATTACATTTTGTACATTAAAATACATATACAAAATCAGCATTTAACCGTTTATCATGCCTCTCCTAACTTCGCACACTTAGTACAGGCAGCGCTAGTGCAGAGTCACGTATTATAGTGATCAGAGGTGTCTCAAAGTGTTATCATACTGTGTTGTGTTTTTAGTAATTACAAGTATTGAACGAATGACAGTCCCAAAATTTAACAGAATATACTATACTAGATGTATCCTGTGCAAACATTTCGCACAAATTAGGTATATCTAGTAATTATCAGTTTAGAAAATTATTGTAAATATTAATTTTATTTACTTTTTATTACAAAACTTCTTTATAAAAAATATTTTAAGTATAAATATATATTAAGTATATATAGTTATCTGATAGAATTTGACTCACTTCGACGTCTTTCTGCTTGATTTTCCAGGGTTCGTCGCCGAGGTATTTTATTTTATTGTTTTTGTAGTTATTATGTAAATAAATCATTCAATTCAATTTAATGAATCTAAATTTATTAGAGGTATTCAATTCGTTTTCAATTTTGCACACTGTTTATAACGTTCTTTTTTTTATTGTATCACATTATGAAGCTCACATGACTGATCGAAGAAATATTTGAACAAAAAATTTACCGACCGTTAATCATGTTGACGTTGTTTCAAAATTAAAGTCGTCAGATGGCAGAATATGTATAATTTTAATAATTAATTACTCGACAAAAACAAAAGTAATAATAATTTTTTTCTTAGTTGTTGATGCCGATAGACCAAGCAATTATATTGTCTATGAAATGATATAAAATTTATGGGCAGTAATCGTGACGTTTTTTCTAAAGTGGGAGGCAAACATCTTATTCTTAGCGTATTAATATATATGTAAGCTTTGAACGCTACCTAAGAGAATGACGTTGTACACGAAGAATGACATTGACAGACGGGATTCATGAGAGAGAGAATTATAAAACTGTTCGTGAAATTATTTAACTTTTATTAACTTAATTAGTCTTTGAGATATTTGTTAAAGTAAACTTACTAAAATAACTAGTATAATTAACTAAAGTAATACATCGTCGATCTACTAAAATATTGGAAGTAAAAACCTTAATTGTCGATTTTTCTATTTTAGGTTAGTAGTTATAACCTGATCGGTTATACAATATGTGAATATTTATGTTCAATTAATTTACGTGCTATAATTTGTTTATTTAAAATAAACTTTTCTATTTTAGATAAATCAATTGGTGTTTTTTTACTCCATTACCAACTGACATATTACATATATGATTACACAAATATTATATTACAGAATATATTACACAAATATCTTATTGTCGGTTGCGTTTAGGTAATTAAAGTTATTTTCAGAACGACAATGGCTACGTGCGACTACAAACTCGCATCTAGGGCTCCGTGCTCCCTGTACAATATATTTGTGAAGTGTTTTTACCAAAATATGTCTTTTTATTCAGTACGATATTCTTAGCGCGAGCGCGGCCTGAAAGGCTTTTATTCTTTATTGTTTTCTTCTGGACTTTGAATTGTATAAGGTCGAGGAAAAGTTTTTCGTATTTTATATACAAATTCAAAATAATTTTTGGTCGTATTATATTTACATTTAATTATGTATATATATATATATATATATATATATATATATATATATATATATATATATATATATATATATAGTATCCTTTTCTTCAACAACTAATTGCAATTTTGTAGATAATGTTATAATCGTATTGGTGTAGAAATTTTGACAGTCTTCTCTTGAAGTTAATCTAACACCACCTAAAGAATTCTCAAGAGATCGAAACAGGTGAAAATTTAGGGTTGCAAAGAAGTTTATGGTGGATGCATTGATACTTCCCAACCAAAGTTTCTTGCTGAAGGGCTGAATATGTGTGTGGTCTGGCGTTATCAGGGCAAAAAACCATACCTTTTTTTGGTGATCTATTCCGGCCGTTTTTTTTCTACTTGCTTGAATCTCATCAGCTGTTGGCAGTAGAGGTCCGAGGTTTTCCCGGCGGTGAAAGCTCATACTGAATAATGCCCTTTTAATCCCACCACACACATTGCATTAACTTATTGCCAGTTAATTCGGGTTTGGAGCTTGCTTGCCTTTTGACCATGATCTTTTTTGCACGTTCTTGTTTCAGAAAATCCATTTTTCTCACCAGTAATCAATCTTTTCATAAACGGTTCGGTTTCATTACGTTTCAATCGAGACAAGCAAATGAGTACACGATTCGTTACATTTCTTTCAGTAAGCTCGTATGGGATCCAAGTATTAAGCTTATTTGTAAATCCAGACTTTTTCAAATGGATCGAAACTGTTTTGTGATTAATCCTCTGGTCTTCAGCTATGTCGTAAGAACTAATATGCCGATCTTGCTCTATTTTTTTCAAAATGGCATCGACTTTATCCATAACAGGTCGACCAGAACGAGGTTGATTTTTGACATCAAAATTACCGGACCGAAAACGCTTGAACCACTTCTGTGCTACTCTTATCAACACTGCATTAGGTCTATAAACGTTTTTATAGGCTTGTGTCGCATTTTTCGTTTTCCCATTAAAAATGAATTTTTATGTTTAATTCACTCATTTTGATGGACAGGAAAGCAATAGAAAAATGGCGGAACACCATTTTTACTTTCTATTTTTCTTTTTCTGTTTCTTAAATGACATATATTTAGTGGTATCAAAATTAGTCAGATATAAATAGCACAACCAAAAAGATTTTACTGCAACTTTTTGCTTATAAAATAAGAAAAAACTATTCCCCGACCTAATATTATAAAAACGCGTTTTCGTATGTGTATTACTCTTAATTCCTTACTGTTTGCTCCACTTTTATTATTTTTTAGATTATTCACTACGAAATCTGTTTTTTTTTTTTAATATTCTAACTAGATGCCTATTGTGGTTCAAGAAATACAGCCCAGTCAGACTGACGAACAGATAGACGGATGGACGACGTAGTAGAATGATAGTAGAGCCCCGTTGGCATCCTTGGCTATGGAATATTAATAAGCAGTAGAGTATTTCACAGTAATTGAATAACGCTAATTTGCCGCTATACGTTAGACTTTAGAGGATAGTAGTATTACAATACTCCATCAGATGGCGACTGACTAAAAACACTGAAATTTTTAATAAAAAAAAATCTAGTTGCGATGACAGCTGACCAATAAGTGATAAAGGAACATTGATTTCGATGTTTTTCTTTTATTTAATAAATGTTAGTATATAAAATATCAATTCTCAAATGATAAACATTATACTCGTAGCATATTAATTTTTTTTATGCTTTAAATGTAATTCGTCATGAACACCATGTAGTTAGTACGTATATACAACGCCGTAAACAAATAGCGACATTTTTGCTACAAATTGAATCGTATAATTTTTTCTAAGTGGTAGGGAAAGTTAGTCATTTAAAATTTCTGAAATATTAAACAGAGTACTTCAGTGCTTTTTAGTCGGGAGAGCTAAATTATTTATCAAAATTTATGGCGTCTGCATTGGACGGCAGATGGTAGGTATTACTTTAATTTTATTACACGAGTACAAACAAAAAAAAAAAATATTAATGTTTTCTGGGTTAATGTTCGTTTCATTTTTCCACCACAATTTTTAAATGCTTGATACCATTTAAGACTATGCGATATCGTCGGAATCCTTACGCCATCCTTCATATGTTATAAAATGTCAATTAGTAACGTAATAATGGCGAAAAAACTTCCTAGTAATAGCAAGAATAGTATATTTAGTGTAAATAATAAAAAAAAATGTATATAATCAAAAAAAAGATTGTGTGGTTTTATGAAAACACAGTAAAAGTGAAACTTATTTTCATATCGTAGACATTGAACTAATAATTTTTGGAATAATATTCCATTAAAGGGTTGAAATCGCATCATCAATTTTAATTTTATTTTTGGAAAATTGGAATGATAATAGGAAATGATAAAAGTAGATTAGTTTTCCAAGTAAGATTTTTATTCAACTCTGGTACTATACATGTTGGTACTATTACACTATACTGAACACAATACTCGCTTTCTTTTAACGTAGTATAGGTAATTCCACCCATCTAAACAAATTGAATAATCTATAGTCTATACTCTAAACGGTCAGCTGATACGAACTATAGGCGCCGCCATATTGGCCTCGACTGCTCTGACGAGCAGTGGAAGGGAGTGCCTTTCACTTTACCCCTACTTTGCGGCCGACTGTAATGCGACATGCAAACGCAGACGAAAAAGTTTGAGACGATGTAATAAAAGTTTCACTTTAAAAATATAAAACAAATTGGAAAACCTAAAAGAGCACGCCTCGTAATGCTCATTTGTTATTTGATACGAAATAACTTCTATTGTTCGTTTATAGAGTGAAAAAAACCAAAAAATATATGTGCGACTGATAAGAAAACAACTTACAGCGACATCTGCAAGCGCCGAATGGTATTATAATATTTTTACCTATTTTATGAGTTTAATAGCACAACCACTCTCATCTGATAAATAATATTTAATATTAACAATTAAACGACACCGAATTAGTCAGCCATTTACAATAAAAAATTAATTGTTGTATTTTATCCCCCAAATGTGACCCTCACGTTAAAAAATTATTTATTATAGTCTAAGTAAATAAAACTTTAAATAGGCACGAATTTGAGATAAATATTCGAATTTTTTTGGGTGATCTAAAAACGTACTGTGAATTTTTTTTGGAAAATCACCTCAAAAAGCAATTAAAAATAATAACTTTTTTCAATTTCTAGGAAAACGATAATGATTGGAAACAAATTCAGATAAAACTTGTAGAGCATCAAATATTTTAAAAAATGATCTCTACTTTTTCGCTATTATCAAAATTAATCGAGATAGCTAGAAACTAGGAGATGACAGTAACAACTTCAAAAAATTTAAAGTTTCTAAAAAATTGATATATTTAAGACATGTTTTTTAATTTACTCAAGAAAATTATAAATTTCGACTTCAGAGATTTTTTAAAATTATTTCTAACAGAGTTATACCAATTAAAAATTTTCATTCAAAAAAAATTTCAACTGCCATCCGAACGAGCGGTAAAGTGTAAATTCGCAAAAAATTATGACGTATTTCAAGCGTTATTTTGTAACCCATGAGATAAAGATATTTTCAATTTGAATGTGAACTCGTCTCTGATTGGCTCCCAAGCGATTGAACGCCCTGATTTCTTATGAATATTTCTCTGTTTGATTTTAAAACATGAGTGCGCGCATCATTCTAGATTTTTCTCTGAGTTATATATTGATTATAGGTATATAATGCGGTCGTACCTTAAAAAAATTGGTTGCCTGTAAAGTCGGTATACGGGCGAAAGTTTTACGTGACAACGACTTTGAGTGGTAAAATCATTTTAATGTGAATATTCATTCGTATAGTAGGAAGAAGGATGAAATAATAGTAACAATTTAAAACATTTATTTATACAAAGAATTATATTTAAAACATTAATTTATACAAAGAATCTCGCACTGAATTTCATATTAACAAAATTTTATTTTTACCTTTACACATACATACGTATTTATATACAAATATAACTACTACACATTATCACTACACAATCGTTTTACAATTAACTGGCAACGTGTAAACTTGTATGCAGGCGCCTAAGCGAAATAGAAGCGCAAGACATGAACCGGTGTGTATGCCTATCTCTCTCTCTCTCTCTCTCTGCTCTCTCTCTCTCTTAGGCGGGCTAACTGTGCTCGAGTGGAAGGGACGCGTGCCTTTCACTTTTTATGTCTGTCTCTCGCTCTTAGGCGGGCTAACCATGCCCGAGTGGAAGGGACGCGTGCCTCTCACTCGCTCTCATTGTGAGCGCATAACGTGAGCGGAGCGTAACGCAGTTTCTTGAAGTGTCACCCGGCAAACCAATTTATAAGACGTTGTCACGTCAAAAAACATGTACTTACATATGCGTCGTATATTTAATTTCAATATAGAAGTTTCTGTTAATTAAAAATAAAATTAAATATATTGGAAATGTTAAGAAATTAATGTCACAGTTACAACCAAATGAGTTTAGTAAACTTTTACCGATTTTTTTTTTTACTAAAATTACCGATTTAAAAAATAATTGATTTTGTCTGTAACATGACTAGCTGTTGTCTGCGACTTCGTTCGCGTGATGGTTATGAAACGTAACAGCGTTTTGGAAATACACGAAGGCTGTCCTGCATTTCTTCGCTGTCTTTCATCACGCATAGAAAATTCTGTACGTCATGGCATGGGGGTCTTCTTCAAAGCTACAATGTTTATACCGTGACTTCTTCCTTTTAATGAAATTATTGATTTAATAAAATAATCAATATAATTCATGAAAAGTTCTTTCTTTTCATGAATTATATTGATTCTCGCTATACACTCGCACTGTTAAAAAACCAAAGATAGTGTCTTAAGTTTATTTGGTAGGTATTTCAAATTAAATACAGGGAAAACTTTGAACTTGCTGTCTCCTTTGTGCCCCAAGGTAGGTAATGTGGTATGATACAATTAAGTTAAGCAGTAGATGACTGCCAATAAAACAAAAAGTTTGTCCAAATCCGTTCATTATTTTTTAAATAATTTTTGAATATAGACAAACATACACTCAAAAAAAAAAATTTAAAAGCAGCTATTTTAAAGTCTGTATTATGTATATAGTACATATCATATACTATTTTTAAAAAATGTGTAATGTGTAAGATTTGGCTTTCTCACAATTTTATTACAGGCATAAACAACCGGAACATTTTCAAAAAACTTTATTTCAAAAGTATATACACGTACCTACCTACCAATCAATTATACAAATGTTACACAAAATAAGAGATTTTTTTATTCAATACGTATTCAAGAAATTTGACATTAGACCGCACTACTGTATAATCAAATTATGGACTCGGCAGAACATCTGTGACAGGCGTGATTCTGGAACATGAACTCATTCGTCATTGTTGCGTTAACATTAATTTGTCTCTGCTTTGTATGTCGAATTAATTTATCATTGCTATATACTACAAAGCCATGAAATATAATATACATGTTATTTTGTGATATCAATTAAAACTCGTACATCTTTTGACACCGAAATATTCTTGGTACGCTTATTTTAATATTTACATACGCAGTAACGCTTAGTATTATTGAAGTAAATATAATGACGATTTTGAAGATTTTTATTATTTTATATCAAATTGTTTCTATTTGCCAAATCAATATGACAAAGCAAGTTCATCGCAAAACCAGTTTACATACATTTATGTACATTGTATCTAAAATTTAGATGTAGAAACAGCGGTGTTAGATCGCGGTGTGGTTTGATGGAGAATTTAGTGACTAGAGTTAGAAAGAGGTATGTTCTGGCGGTTTGGCCATATGGAAAGGATGAATGAATTTAGACTGACAAAGCATATCTATAGAGAGAATGTGTGTGGTGGAATGGTTGGCAAAGGTCGCCCTATAAAATCCTATGCAGACCATATTGGTGGTATATTAAAAAATAGACCAAATTTTAAGCACTCGAAACCGACGAGCTTGCATGAAAAGGTCGATGGATGTCGGTGAGGCGAGAGATATATGCAAAGATCGTGCCGTGTGGAAATTTATAGTCTCTGCCTACCCTTCCGGGAAATAGGAGTGAGTTTATATTATTACTATATTATGTTGTGTGCATAAAATATGGCGAAGAGTAGGCGAGAGATGGTTCGAATCTCACGGCACGCGAATTGATTAATATTTTTAATTGATATCAAATCGATCCATTCCCAGCGCCTCGGAGAGCACGCCTTAAGTCGCCCGCCGCGGACATTGCCATTGCCTTTGGTAATTATTACTTACCAAAGTAAAGGACAATAATTTAAGTGACCCCACTGACGGTCACTTACCAAAGTAAATGACAAAAATGTGTATAACTGACCCTACTGTCAGTCACTTACCAAAGTAAATGACAATAATGTGAATAAGTGATCCTACTAACGATCACTTACCAAAATAAATGACAATAATGTGAGTAAGTCAGCTTAATGACGGTCACTTACCAAAGTAAAGACAATAATGTGAGTAAGTGACTACTGACGGTCCTTACCAAAATATGACAACAATGTGAGCAAGTGACCCTACTGACGTACACTTACCAAAGTAAATGACAATAATGTGAGTAAGTGACCCTACTGACGGTCACTTACCAAAGTAAATGACAAAATGTGTATAACTGACCCTACTGTCAGTCCTTACCAAAGTAAATGACAATAATGTGAATAAGTGATCCTACTAACGATCACTTACCAAAATAAATGACAATAATGTGAGTAAGTCAGCTTAATGACGGTCACTTACCAAAGTAAAAGACAATAATGTGAGTAAGTGACCCTACTGACGGTCACTTACCAAAATATATGACAACAATGTGAGCAAGTGACCCTACTGACGTACACTTACCAAAGTAAATGACAATAATGTGAGTAAGTGACCCTACTGACGGTCACTTACCAAAATATATGACAATAATGTGAGTAAGTCAGCTTAATGACGGTCACTTACCAAAGTAAAAGACAATAATGTGAGTAAGTGACCCTACTGACGGTCACTTACCAAAATAAATGACAATAATGTGAGTAAGTCAGCTTAATGACGGTCACTTACCAAAGTAAAAGACAATAATGTGAGTAAGTGACCCTACTGACGGTCACTTACCAAAATATATGACAACAATGTGAGCAAGTGACCCTACTGACGTACACTTACCAAAGTAAATGACAATAATGTGAGTAAGTGACCCTACTGACGGTCACTTACCAAAGTAAATGACAAAAATGTGTATAACTGACCCTACTGTCAGTCACTTACCAAAGTAAATGACAATAATGTGAATAAGTGATCCTACTAACGATCACTTACCAAAATAAATGACAATAATGTGAGTAAGTCAGCTTAATGACGGTCACTTACCAAAGTAAAAGACAATAATGTGAGTAAGTGACCCTACTGACGGTCACTTACCAAAATATATGACAACAATGTGAGCAAGTGACCCTACTGACGTACACTTACCAAAGTAAATGACAATAATGTGAGTAAGTGACCCTACTGACGGTCACTTACCAAAATATATGACAATAATGTGAGTAAGTCAGCAATGACGGTCACTTACCAAAGTAAAGACAATAATGTGAGTAAGTGACCTACTGACGGTCACTTACCAAAATAAATGACAATAATGTGAGTAAGTCAGCTTAATGACGGTCACTTACCAAAGTAAAGACAATAATGTGAGTAAGTGACCCTACTGACGGTCACTTACCAAAATATATGACAACAATGTGAGCAAGTGACCCTACTGACGTACACTTACCAAAGTAAATGACAATAATGTGAGTAAGTGACCCTACTGACGGTCACTTACCAAAGTAAATGACAATAATGTGAATAAGTGATCCTACTAACGATCACTTACCAAAATAAATGACAATAATGTGAGTAAGTCAGCTTAATGACGGTCACTTACCAAAGTAAAAGACAATAATGTGAGTAAGTGACCCTACTGACGGTCACTTACCAAAATATATGACAACAATGTGAGCAAGTGACCCTACTGACGTACACTTACCAAAGTAAATGACAATAATGTGAGTAAGTGACCCTACTGACGGTCACTTACCAAAATATATGACAATAATGTGAGTAAGTGACCTTACTGACGTACACTTACCAAAGTAAATAACAATAATGTGAGTAAGTGACTCTACTGACGTAAACTTACCAAAGTAAATGACAATAATGTGAGTAAGTGACCCTACTGCCAGTCACTCACATCACCCCACCTCATATCCAAAAGAAAAGCTCAAAACAATAAATTTCATTCCAATACATTCTTTATACGGTCTAGACCGACGAAAGCTATTGCTATTTCCTTGTCACAAAATAAAAATTTAATTTGATAATAGCCACCGTTCCACTGCATTTCGCCGGAAATGATCTATATAATTGATGGTTTCCAAGAGTATTTTTTTACGAGCAGTAAACTTCATATCAAAATGTGTCAAATTTTAATTAATAGTAAGTAGAAATAATAACACGAAACATTTAAGCGTAAGAGCTCGATTCGTACCATTCCTTATTTCTGATTGTAATTATAATATTATAAAAAAATATATTATTGAAAAAAAATGTAGAACAATATGATTGTTATATACAATGTAATAAAATACAAAATTTTTCAAAATTTGTATTTGTCTCAAACGTTAAGCCTTCAATATGTTCATATATAATTTGTTTCTGCAAATTAGTGCTATAAAACTTACAAGCCGCCCAAACCAACAAGCTTGTTATATACCACATAAGACGCAATCTCCACTAGCAGTTAGTATATCTTCAAAAACTCTGTAATTTTAATTGACAGAAAAAAGGAAAAACCGGCCAAGAGCATATCGTGCTCAGTGTAGGATTCCGTAGCAGTTATTATAAAGAAATGCACTACAGATGAAAATAACTGCATTGTCACACTTTTTTTCATGTTTCTCAGACAAAGTAGGTACATATTATATTACTATATAATATTACAATTAGTCGCCTATAATAGAGAAACAAGTAGGTATGTCGATAATTACTTTTAAACTAGTGTGAACTAAAGCACACCAGCAAAAGATCGTAAGTTCATGGCACTTATGTAATTTTATTGAGAAGCGCAGTTTTTCAGCAATAACTCAAAAACGGTATATCTGATCATTCATTTTATTTTCTCTGAAAGTATTTATTAAGTTTTATCTTTGTACTTTTTTATGTTCTTAGAACCTACTGTTTAAAAAATAAAGAGGAGAGGACAAAATTTATGCTATTTTCGATTACTTCCGAAAATATTCGCTTAATTAAAAAAAAGTGCTTAAAAACCTTAAAGCGTTTAAAAAAAACTGTTGAAATATGTGTCATTCGTTGATGTTTGCTGAAAAAAAATATTTCAGCTCCTGTTACATATATGGAGTGCCCCCTCTAAAAATAATTATTTTTGTCATTTAACTATCAAACTAAATAGCGGGTTATACGAGACATCTACAGTCAAAATTTCATCAATATACATCTTGTAGTTTTTGAGTAAAATGCCTGTGACATACGGACATAAGGGCGGACGGACGGACTTGACCAAACTATAAGGGTTTTGTTCTTACCATTTTGGCTACGGAACCGTAAAAACAGGCCAAGTTTCAATAACGAGATTTCATTACCTAGCGCCATCTCTGCGTTATGCCGGTCTTAGACGAGGACGTCACTACACGAAATTAAACTCGGCCGATGTTTTTCTGTTACATTGCCTCTGCTCGGTGTCGAATTGCAATAATACTGGCAGGTTGAAAGCGTAGCTGTCTTTTAAAAAAAAAACACGGGGATTATACTAGTCTTAATCACTAATTAGTAACCGTTTTTTTTTTATTTACTAATAGAACATTTGCACACAAACCTTTTTGTTTAACACCAAAGTGCTTGGACGTTAAGTCACGCTTGCCCAATGCATTTTTTTTGTCAATGCATTTTTATAATCATTTATGATTTATACATCAATTTGGTCTAGAAGTTATGATTCGCAGTATATTTAATATTCGTGTGAAACTCAATATTGACAATTAACAGTAGCTAATATAGTTACAATTATTAATTAAGATTTACAATAGTATACGTAGACGCATGCGTGACTACGTAGCGTAGGTTAGAATGATCAACGTTATCCATCTGTCATCGACATCGTTTCATATTTCATATTTTGGATGTATGTGCCGATCGATATGTAATAAAAAATCAAAATGATGAATGTATTCATCTTCTTAATAAGACTTAAAGATAATTCTGCAATTTTTTGACTTATTTCAAAGGGTCGTAAAGTTAGTCGAAGGTATATGTGAGATAAACTTAAATGTATTATAAATACGATATGAAAACAGAGTCTGGAAATAATCATTGTAAAGTATTAATGTCAGGTTACGTGAACGTCAGTCGAAATATTAATAACAGGTTGCCGTCAGGAAAATAAAAGTTGGTAAATGTAAACATTATACGTACATATAAATGACCTATAACAAAATAACATAATGGATAATCAAATTGTGTATGTAATAAACAAGAGAAATGTGACTGAACAGTAATAAAAACGTTTAATAGAAACGTAATCAATAAATAGAGTAAACAAGAAAGAAAACTTGTAAGATTGCAAGTGTGTGTACACGATTATCAAATGTAAGAAATAACAAAAAAATATAAAGAAAATTAATAAACAGGTAGAAAACGCAAATAAGAGATATCGCCGAACTGTGTGTTACAAAGTGAATACAAAAAATTGTAAAGAATAACGACAGTTAAAATGTAAAAAAAATATTTACGTTAATTGTACGAATTTGTATACACACGTAAAGTATTGAAGAGTGTCTCAAGAATCGACTCCTTAGTGGATATTCCTATATAAGAAAGTAGATTTCAAATGTGAATTTTGGTACGATTTTCGACATCGGTCCGATTTTTATCGATAAAATACAGGATTTACGTACTTATCGATTTTAGGGCGTGAGAACTCGCGACAGCCGCACGCGCAGTCCGCCTGCCTTTTAATATCCGTATTCGAAAACTAATGAAAATAAAGAAAACCTGATTTCATATTCCTGATACGATTGATGCGTAACATAAAACCTAAAATAATAGAGGGTGCGTGTATATACATAAATCGAGAATCGAAAAGTCATATTATATATTAAAATATTTTATGCAAATACGACACGCCGTCCGGCGAAAATATTTGTATAGAAATGGCGGCTGCGCGGGCGTCTACGTTATGTATGAATATATTTGAATTTCTAAAATTACATTCGGAACGATGTTTACCTTTTTGGCCCTGAAGTTTTTACAGCGCTGTAAAAACTTTATGGAGATGTGATATTTTTTTTTTATAATGCCCCTCCGGCAGGATGTAGACAATAAAAATGTACGGAACGCATGGATTTCCTCGGGGTATTAATTATAAATTATTTATAATATTTAGAATTGATAGCCCGCCACATCAAAGCGAATCCGTCGTCGTCGTAAACGCTTTTTATTTGAAAGGTGTATTATAGAATGAATTATGCGTCGGAGTTCTGTCGAAATGTTTGACCGTTTGGTGAATAATCTCCTAGTGTTATTTCGGTTGTAAAATAGTTAAATCACTAATTTAATTATGATATCACGTAAACGACGTTCGGTGAGCTTCGTAGGTGATGTGATGTGACCTTTGAAATTTACTTAAAAATTGCTTTTGACGTGACAACGTCTTATAAATTGGTTTGCCGGGTGACACTTCAAGAAACTGCGTTACGCTCCGCTCGCGTTATGCGCTCACAATGAGAGCGAGTGAGAGGCACGCGTCCCTTCCACTCGGGCATGGTTAGCCCGCCTAAGAGCGAGAGAGACAGACATAAAAAGTGAAAGGCACGCGTCCCTTCCACTCGAGCACAGTTAGCCCGCCTAAGAGCGAAATGTATTGCAAGTTATTGTATGTATATTTGTATATAAATACGTATGTATGTGTAAAGGTAAAAATAAAATTTTGTTAATATGAAATTAAGTGCGAGATTCTTTGTATAAATTAATGTTTTAAATATAATTCTTTGTATAAATAAATGTTTTAAATTGTTACTATTATTTCATCCTTCTTCCTACTATACGAATGAATATTCACATTAAAATGATTTTACCACTCAAAGTCGTTGTCACGTAAAACTTTCGCCCGTATACCGACTTTACAGGCAACCAATTTTTTTTTTTATTTGCTTGTATGTTAATAAAAGTAGGCTTATTTGTTAATAAAACCGTATTTTCTTTATCAATTTTCCTCAACATAGCCAAATATTGATAAACCGAAAAACAAATCGGCAAACTGTGAAATAACTTACATTAATATTGATAATTTCATAAGTAAATATTGAAAAATGCTAGTCTGTTACTTTAGTTTACCGTAATAAAACGTATGAAATGAGGGTTAACAACTAAAGAAGAAAGAAATTAATGACTAATCAAGCGAGAAGATAGTGAAAATCGGCTTATCATTGACCACGTTTATTTGTAATTATAAGAAGTTCATGATAACAACATTAAATTCATCGAACTGTTTACCGAACGTGGCGATTAAAGCACACTTTAGTAGAAGGCATCATAAAACGGTTCTAAATAAAACTATAAACTGTTAGAAACTTTATGGATTAGTAGCAAGCAACGCAGTTACAAGACGGGATACAAAAACATTTATGAAATTTTGTAAGTTCCCAATTATGAACCATTTCGATAAACCGAGGGTCGAGAAAGATGATCATCAATTTCGTTTAGAAATACATCGCTCGGAGTAATAATTAAACAATCTTTTTCTTCACACTTCGTCAGAGTCACGGTGTTCGGCCACAGCATTCATCAGATAAAACATAACCGTAAAGTATTCCAGAACTAGAAAAAGAAGGATGCTAGAATTAAAAATATCTCCAAAAAGCGTAATTTCAAAGGCCCCTTTCGCTACGAAGAGCACAGAATTTCGTCAGGAAATTGAGCGGATATTATGTAAATTTTGAAAGCCCGCTGCGGACTCATCGACGCGAAGCACGCGGTGTACCTGCGGGATGTTGTGACAGTTTGATATTCGAAGTTACCGCCAAATAAAGGCCGTCAAGTGCGAACGGGGTCCGCGCAGCCGGGTTCCGTCCTCACGGATATAACTTAATTTACGTCGGCAACGATACAAGAACCTAACGATCTACATGAAAATAAACATTCCACAAATAATAAATTGTTATTATAATCTGTCCACCTTATCACGTACGAAGTTTCATACTCTTAACTCTTTTGTATGATTCCAAATCTTCGTGATGAAATGGGACATTTGAAATCGCTTTGTAAAAATATTTGCAATTAATAAGTTCTAATAACTAATTCCTTTTGTTTATATGCACTGAGTAGATGATCACAGGCGCCAATGGACACGCGCAATTCCTAGAGTTATTAATGCGTTGTTGGCTTTTAAAATCGAGTATAAATGCAGGCATTTAGCTAAATCATACAAAGAGTTTGTAAGATTTGAACTTACTACTTATTCAACTAACTTGAATTATGAGTTGAACATACATAAAAAAAACAACTTACAGACAAACATGGAACCTCCTCCTTTTTTTGAAGTCCTATTCTTGAGTGCTATAATTACGAGATCTCCGAAACCATAAGGCGTACTAAAATGAAATTTGGTCAGATGATAATTTTATATAATATAGGGAACCAAAAAAGTTAATTTTTGGAAATTTATTTTTTATTGGAGTAAAAGAGTGTGGATTTTTGCGTGAAACTTTTTTATACAGCGAAGTATGTCTATGAAATTTGCGATAAATATTACTTTAATAAACGATAAATATTAAAAATTGTCTTCATCTGCATATTTGTGTTATTTCTAAAAATTCTTTCACGCATAGAAATCTATGTTATCTCGGGCGTAGTATAATTTCAATTTTATTTTGATGCTGGCTTTTGTTCCGGCTTCGCCCAAATCCAAACTGTGACCGATAACGCAATTGAAATTGCAAAGCGGGACAGGGAGCAGAATCATACGTCTGACCGGGAAAGAACAAAGTCGAGAACGGGACAAGGTTGAAATTTAATATGGAACTAAAATAAAAATCAAGACCGTGACCAAGAATCAGAATAAGGAGCAGCACCGAGATCAGAATATTTGATATCAGGACCGGGTTCGGAAACTGGAGCAGAATCGTAATCTACTTAGATCGAGACGGAGCCGCGGGCGAAAGCTAGTATAAGTATATAGTTAAATTATTTTACGCCGGTCGCTACATAGGTTCCCTTCTGATGGATGAATTCACTGTCCAATAGCGGGTAGACTCAGTGCTCTGGGTATCTGCGAACCCGGGTGGAGTTAAGAGGGAGTCTAGGTAGATGTTGCAATTTTTTACTGCGGCATATCGGTGCCGGTCCAAGCGCGGACAGATTACGCTCTGATTTTGCCTCGTGACCCTGGGCCGTTGGCCGATGTCGCTATGTAAGGGTTGTCTTCGGTGGGAAACCGTCACCAATACGAGTTCTGTGCCCGGAATCGAACGTAGGTAGGTATCGCTTATTGACTAACTTAGGGGGCCCGTTATCCGTTTCGAAACTCGAGATGGTACTTGCTGCTTCCGTAGACGCATGAGGTGATCCCCGATTGTGCTTGTCAGGCTGCAATTTTAAATTCTATAAAACTCTATAGGCGGTGTTTCTTCATTACTCATGCTAAATATATTTCGAATCCTGAATATATCCATAATAAATTATTCTCCACGTATGAATATTAGTGCTGACTTTGTCGGACGATCCTCACAATTTATCGAAAGTCGGAGAGTTAAGTATAATCTCTCGTAGAAATCGAGTAAATCAGATCTGATACCTCACAAGCGAAACATACTTCTCAAAAAATGTACAAAATATTATTTTTAATCAACTACACAAAAAAGTATTTAAATATAACTCAATTCTTGGAAATTGTTTTTGATTGGAACTTTTGCGGGAATACTCAACAAGTTTCCATTGTTTAACAGTTCGTGCGTCACAAAAAGAAATAAAACATTAAGGAGCTTTTAAAATGTCAATTGCGTAGTTCGTGAGCTCCATCAAACTCGGACCGGTGTTGCCGTTTCTATTGTATACAAAAACGAAATGTTTTGACGTTGACCATTTTCTAAGAACTCTCTATAATTGTATACAAACAGAACGGACGGTTTACTTTGCGAGCTAAATAATGTAGCTGGTGCATTTGATGTCTTTATGTTATTCCGTACTCCACTGATACTCCGGTCTGTGTAAATCAATAGTGAGTAGAATTTTTTAAATATTATATAAGTAATTGATATTTTTATGAGCTCGTTTAGAACTTTTTTTAAAAATTTGATGAGTTTCTCTAGACAGTACAGGGTAGTGTATGCCGTTTTGTATCGCTAATAGTTCAATTTTCAGTCGTATAGCACTACGTTTGTGCCTAATTTTATTCTTACGTACGAGAGAATTCGATAATAAGGGTCGCGACACACAGTATTCGGTGCGGACCTGTCAACAATAAATGAACTCGTTCGGCACCCGTGTAACAGACGGACGTGCGCCATCGATCGAACGACATCGTTAAGCTGTTTGGAGGGGCTGCGCTTACGCCGCGACACGATAAACAGTCGACACGGTTAATGGCGCGCATGGCCGATTCGGTTTAACTCGTGTTTGTTTAGACTCTAGTGATTGCTTCCGGCTCCGCTGCCATGGCATACATTTTCGTGATAAAGAACTGTACACTCAAACTCATTGTAGTCTACGAAAAAAAATGCGAAATATTACCTGGTCCGTTCTATTCATCTGCCGTTACCTTAATGTAGACTGTACACTGTATATCAGTAAATCAATAGCGAAGCAAAAGGTATGTTTGTCTCCAAAATACAAACCCTTACAAATGTGAACTTAAAAAAAAATTGAAAAAAATCATTTTTTCTAATACTAACAGTTATATTATTAACTGTCAACCAGTCGCCTATCTATCAAATTATGCAATATGGAGAGTACCAAACAAAACAAACGTGATGGTGAATAAATATCCAAAATATTCTTTATTAGGCTTGTCTCTAAAGTACGCTCAAAACTCTACAGAGGATACAGCCTATCCCGATTTTTGGTGTACCAAGAATCGAAGGCGTCGTCAGCTTCTAAACCAGATGGGACAGAAGTTAGAAAAATTATTAAAATTTCAGATTTGAGAGGGTCAAAGTAATATCGACATAAACCCTTTATTGCGTAAACATGTTAAAATGAAATACAAAAAATTATTAAAGGCAAATGTGACTCACGCGCCGACGTTTCTGTACAGGCGGTTTGTTCTATGTTACAATCGGGTTACAAACTATTCCCATTGGAAACTAAGTAAATTGCCAAACACTTATCGAGGATAATGCATTCTGCAATTAGCTTGTGCCGTCGACATTGAACTGTCAATGAGACAGTTTTACGTTCTCGGGTCACCGATTAGAGATCGAATACGTCTAATATATTTTCTTTTTATTTTGCTTCACTTATCATTTCTGCTTGTGGTGTTAAAATTATTGCAACTCACATGCGGACACAGTTCCAAGTAATAATCTAGTAACTTAGTAAATACAGTCATCTCTATAAGAAGTTAGACAATTTAAAAAATATCATTTATGTCATATAAGTACAAATTAATGTACATATTTTTAAGCTATTGCATAGCTTCTATCGCGTGCCTTGAGCGTGGAGACCGAATCCAGAAATTCCGTAACGAAAATAACCTGACACCCCCCCACTCCGACCGGCACAGCGGTTATACTTTTTACTTTTGCCATCTGTCGATGAATAGCAGAACTTTTAATGACTTTTTTGAAATATCACGCTTGTCTCTTTAGTTCAGCAACTCGCCTCTAGGTGGCATTGGTTGTATCGGCGTTACTGCGCATGCGTAATCCCCCTCTTCGCCCCGTAATTTGGTGACTCATGCCTGCTTAGACTTTCGGCGTTAGGGCACCTCCTCAAAAAAAATATTGCATAAATAAAATAAATAAATAATTATAATTGCATAAGTTGATAAAAAATACTATGCAATAGCTTTACCGCGGCAGTCCCCGAGTGCCACACGTATTTTTAATCTAAAAACTTATCTATACATTATCTACTTCGATTTGATCGTTATGATTTTATATTAGTATGAGAGTGATTCTACTAAACGTTACGATTTATTACTTGATCATTCTGTGACTTCGGGCAGGAAAATTTACGAAACTTCATAAAATCTCCAGATTCTGGAGCGGGAAGCGGCTGCCAGAACTATTCTCCTTTTGGCGAAAACCTATATTTATTATTGAATGCTAACATGATTTTCAATGCTTTTCTTGTAACCCCACAACACAATTTCACTTGTTCACAATTAGCGAGTTATTGTCAAAAAATAACGAAACCCGTGGAGTAGTGTATTACCTCTTACATAAAACGACCTTTTTTTTGTCACACACGTTTTGTCATTTTCTAACGACAATTAATCATGTCTATTACATTCGCTATAGTTGCATTCCGTAAAGTCAAATTCTCAAAGGTACCGGCCCATGAATACCAAAGCCGTTTTTTATTGTCAACAACATTAAATTTGTAACATTTTTTTGTGATACTGTAATGGAATTTCGTAGGACAACAACTAATTATATCTCGTATGGTTCGTCGATTTCGGTTAATTTCGATGTCGGTATCGTTAAGCGAATATATTTATTTTTTAACGCTAAAAACCGGTAATTTAGCTAAGGTTTTACATTTAACTGCTCGCTCGCACGGCCGTTAAGTTTTAATACGTTTTTAAAGTGGAGTCCGCCGACTCGGCTTTAACGTTTGTTCTTTTCGGTGCACACGATAGAAGCCGTTTCGGGATTTTATGCCGAGCGCGATGCGTTGTTAAGTTGGAATCGTTTTTTTTTTATTTCTACAAACGTTCATCGATTTACAACATCATCATCATCGTGATGATTAATTTTTACTAAAAAAACAGTGATTTTTAAAATGCAGAAAGAGTCACATAACAGTTATGGGACGCAGTTAAATATACAACAAAACAGCAAATTCGGGGAATAATATAAAATCATTATTTTGACAATGAATTGTTGCTCGGTCTTGCTATCGGCACCTCTACAAGAAAAGCCTAAAAATTCTAATCGTAACTTATAAATTAATAGTTATCGCTTGAGGTCTCAGAAGAACAGATCTTCGGTTACCAAACTAGGTATAGGTCCCAGATGGACATAGCGGATCTAGAACCTATACCGATCACATAGCGACTTCTGATCCCAATACCAAATCAAACTCTGATCCTATTCTCGATCGCATTACCGCCTCCGCTAATGGTAAATAAATAAAATTCTTCTTTACTTTAATGCCTCATTATTTTTCCCAAGATTTCATTGGGGTAATCGCTAAAGTGCGAACCGCACTCGCGTGGAAAGGATTCCGTACTATAAATTATTGCATTAGTCCTCGGCGAAATTAATACACATTTCCTCTACACGACCATTTATCGTTCCCTGTGGAAACTTAAAAGCAGAATTTTGATTTAGGTAGTCTAAAGAAGGTACGACTTAGGCCTCATATTACTCATTTTATTAAAAAATTAAAATACAGTGCTTTCGGAGGTAAGGTGAAGATGTTCGACTTTCGTATATATTTTTTAATATATCTCTTAAACTATGCATATTACAATAACAAAGAAAAAGTTGTGTGCGAGTAACCTTTACGTGCGGTTGAAGTAAAACTTCTTTTATGATAAATATCGACTCTAGGTACTAAGTTGAAAATGATGAAAAATAGAGGTAACGGTTCTAAAAATGCGTGCGATAACTCATGCGATCCGGAAAATGATGTCTAAAAAATGTAACGAAAGCCTTTATTAGCACAAAAAACAATGCAAATGTCATAAACAATTGAAGATAAAAATAAAAGATATTTTGTTTTTCGCCGATGTCTCATAAACTATTAATATTTAAGAAATTTAAAAAAAAAAATCCTTGAAGAGGAGGATATTTTCTATAAAAACTTTTAACTTTCAGAACTCTGCCTCAATTATTTATAGTTTTAATTTAACGCCGAACGGGCCTCCGCGCGGCATTGTAAGGTAGCGAGCTCGGCGTCAAAATCGAGTACGTCACGTTAAATAATAATTTTAATATATTGAATATTAATATCAAATTTTTAATAAATTTCGGGGTATGCAAGACACTTTAAAAGTTTATTTCCGTTACAAATTTAACTTAAAGTTAATTTTATTACAAGTTAGACAATCGATAATTAACAAAATTTTCTCAAACTTACGTCTTCATTATACATAAAAAAAATGTTTAAATCGTTGAAACAATTTTTTGTCGCTCCGTGGAGCTCTTCTTAAACACATGCTTAACAATATAACGCCATAAAAGATTCAAAAATTTCAGTACTTTGTGTATAATAAATCTTTAACTTAAACAATATCACTTGGATTTTTCAATTTTTGTTTTGTTTCAAAATTGAATGTACTCCGTTACCGCAAGAAATTAGCAGTGCTTCTCAGAAATGTTTACTATTAGGAGACATTATAATTGTTACAAATTTTGTTTTTGTTACTAATTCTTGATTCATAATATCTTTCATCATAACATGCACATACCCCGTATTGATGTTATTAAGACATGTTGAATATTATAATTATTATACATGCATAGCGCTTGTAATCCGAACGAAACTCGCTCTTGACCATATTTCACTTTAAAATTAGCACATGGTTAACATTTTACGGTTTATAAATCTACTTTAAATTGATCTTAATGATGAACCATAACATTTTTTTTATATTACTTTCCACTGATTTGTTAGACTTAATTGGGAGCTCAAAATAACTTAGGTACACACGACATTAATGTATTTTTAGCTTATTAATATTGTTGCTGCAACTTATAATAAATGTAATTACTACTTGACGTAAGCAATATTTTTACTAGAAAGCGAGACCAGCAGATCAATTCTGTATACTTAAAGCAATTCAGTTGTATTGATATGACTTCATAAACACGTCAGAATGAGAAGGATTGCACCATTGGCCTCGGTCGACGTAATCTTGACGTCACAACGACAGATTGGAATTAAAATTTAATAAATTGGTCCATAGTATGATATGCATGTAGAGTATAATGTCACACCGCTCATAAATTTTCAGCTCCATAAACCATATAGTAACATCATTTATCAAAGTATACCTAAACAGAACGGTGATCATACAGCAAAAGCTCTCACTATTTATTGGTATTATCATAACCATGTGTTGTTATCAATGTGTTATCTTATCTAGTATTCGCATCACAGTGGTTCAGTATGTCTATGAGAAGGTCATTAAAACAGTTTATTTGCTTATAGTATTCATCAAGTAGAATGTTAATTTGAACTAAATAAGTGTGTACTATTCCAAAGATAATTCACACATAGCCTATCTCTTTGCTGTTACATAAAACGATACGAGAATTGAGTACATAAATATTATATTCGCGCGCGTAGTGCCGCGGGTGCACATAATATCTAAATAAAAGGGTCATATCAACTTTATAATACATTCATAGTCGTTTTTGAGATATTTTTTTTAGCTGAGTTCATATGACGCGTGTTTGTTGTGCGCATGCGAATACTAGTCTGCAAAATTAAAATGATTAAGATATTTTTTGGCAGGGTGCCGCTTCATAAAACATTGTTACTTATCGCAAACACGAGGTCATAGTCCACGACAGCAACGGAATTAATGCGAAAGGATTTTGCAGCACTGATATGTATTTTTTTAATTTTAAAACTCCCTCTTCGGCTAACGATTGCGACCTCTCTAAAACCCTCCTGGGACGTGTGCACCTCCTCTGAGCGCCTTAAGGCGTCGACGCACTGGTTTCAATCGCGGTTATCTTTTTTCCTTATTGGTTGTATATAAAATCTTTAATATTTTTATAACTATATATATGTACTATAAAATTATTAAAAAAAAAGTATTTGTGTTTCTCATAACTGTCCTTTTCATTTGATTTGTTTACGCTATAAGTTCGTATTCGAGTTCGTAAATTCTAAGTGTGTTATTTACCATCATATGTGTCAAATTTTATCCTTTCGGAGTAAATAGGCTGTGACAGACGGACAAAAGAGTCATCCTTAAAGGATTCGTTTTTTTCATCGATGTACCGAAAACTAAAAAGCCAAATTATTGGCATTTCCTCCTTTTCATTAGAGAGGCCTAAATATAAAATATCTCTGTATATATAAAATTTCTAATTCCAAAATTCCAACTCCTAACGAAATCGCACGCACAGCTCAAGCGAAAACATTGTAATTGCACATGCGCTGCACATGTTACAAAGTGCATCTTATCTGGATTTATAGCATCTCTTCTCAGGAAAAATATCTGGTTTGTAACCTATATAATATTCTCTGCATAGAAGATCTTTGTAGATCGTGGCTTATATTGGTCTAAATGATATCCACTTTTTATAAAAGTGGTGAGAATTGCGGCTTATTTAATATCTTCTCCTTAGGCGAGAAGTTAGGAATGTGGCACATATAATATTTTCTTCTTAAAATGAGTCAGCGCCCAGTTGTATGGCAAAATTTATCAATCACAAGAACAACATAACAAACGAGAAACAAATACAACAACAGACAGACACAAAAGGATATGAAAAACGTGAAATTAATGCGAAAGGAAGTTGTCCAGGCGTTCAACAGGAAAGAAATATTAGTATTTTAACATTTATTGTTAAAAACTTATAAAAACATTTAAATAATAAAGTGGAAAGATACGTTATTGGTTTAAAATATTATGGGCATACCTTATTAAAAGTAAATAATATGTTTATTGTGAAAAAATTAACATGCTTTGAGTGGTCCACACAAACTTGCAAGTATACTTTTTGGTAACTTTAAAATTATAAAAAAGTTCTACCCAGAAAAAGCTACAGTGGAATATTTTTTCAAGGTCTTAGAACAGTATTTTGAACAGCGCCCGTGATTTTTTTAGTATACTAATTAAGAATTGATTTTTATATTCGCGATACGCAAATTATGTGATGCGAAAGCGAGTGTTAAAAAAAATGAAACCCTTTTTAATGTTACTCCTCTGCAAAACAGATTCACGCATCTCGTGCTAGACGTGTGTATCGTTTTCCATTGTTGTTTTAATAATATATTATTTTTAACGCAGATGTGTTAAGTTTTCGATGTATACTGTGTTAAACGTTACTACCGTCGTTATCGATCCTTCGAGTTTCGAAGTTTCAAAGTTTCGTTACATGAGATGATTTATTAGTAATGTATTTTACCAGATCCATATAAATGTGTACGAGTTAAATTGTCCACACGCTTTCAGTATCATAATAAATGCGTTTATATATCCCCTTTACAGGATTGTGTATATTACAATATATTTCATAAATTCGTTTTTATTTCTTTCATAAATTTTACCCTTGAAAATTTATGAAATATATTCTTAAGGAGTAAGGTCCAGTGCCACGCAACTACTCTTACATTTTTCGCGTTATTCTATGAAATATTTTTAACACATAAATAATATTTAAATTATACTGCGAAACCGCATTACTAAGTTTTATGATGTATTTTCTGAGACGCAAACCTCTTTATTCGTATTTTGTTAAAACTGAGACATTAAATAAAATATGGTCGTTATTAATAATTTATGTACGCCACTTATTATATTACTTTTATTAGCGTTCTCATTATATAAAAAATTTTCTTTCATGTCTTTTCGTTTCTAATATTGTATAACAGTTCATTTCTCTACCTTCAAGCAGAGACAACAAGCGATACCGTAGTCTTTATTTACGTTTTATTTTATGATTATCTTCTTACTGCCAACACTTACGGGCGAGCGAGGTCGTCTCGAGTGTATGGGTGTGTGTGGACATGTTGTTATCTAATTAAAGTGACTTATCCCGTAATTTATTAATTTTTTTATTGATTACACCACTGGCTAGGACATAGAATTCCTTCGCATTTCGTGTCGACCGATCACGCGGTCAGCAAGTTCCCGAACCTCGTCGCAGGTACAGGTCCGATTCCAATCTCACTTTTGCTTCTGATTCCGCTTTAATTTGGACTTCGATCCCGTTTTCGATTTGAATATCGATTTTGATCTAAATCGCGATTCTGTTTCCGCCCTCGATTCGCCGCGATCAAATTATCCCAATGCAATGCATACTCTTACGCTGGAAACACGCATACTTCTTATGATGTCAAGATGTGCTGTGGTGTGTTCTGCCGTTGACGATTCCGAGATGCCGTGATCGAGATCGGGACCATGAATCTCAATTGAAGTCAAGAACAGAGCCATTCCTGTACTTGACTTCAATTGGAGTTCTTGACTTCAAATGCAGTTCTACTAACGATTTCTACCCCGATCTCCTAATTTCAATTACAAACACAATTCTACTCTCGATTTCAAAGCTATCTCTGCTCCCGATTATTCGTTATATCGACTCTGGATTACACCATTCGTCATTTGATCGCGTGAAATTTCAAAATGCATATTCTATATAAAAGGAAGCCCTGTGTAATATTTCAATTTTCCTAGCATATATACATTTTAATTTATTTCAACCCGTTAAGGGTTGGATTTTTTTTTAATTTTTAATTTGTTTTAATAACAATAAAACACATTATTATTAACATCCTCATACTTTCTTTAATAATTCATTTTTTCACTTGATTCGATGGTCTCACGATAACAATATAACTTTCATGTTTATCAATATTCGTTCATAGTTAACTGCTCGTTAAGCGACGTAACTTTGTACGCATCGTAATACCTAATCAAAAGTCTTAATAATTTCAAATATGGGCATTTCATTGAGAATTGAACGATTGATTGATTCAATTAAACTTTTAAAATCGACGAACATCGGTAGCTTGAAGAATTAGTAAGGGTCACATAAGGTGTCCAAAACAACAAAGTCCAAGCAAGGGCTTGAACTCTATTTGTTATTTTATGTTATATTACGTTTGTACACTAAGCAAGTAACAGACCATAGCGGGTCATTTTATCTGGTTTAAACATTTTTTTTATTAAATATTTCTTTCTAGCAAATCGATTTTAAATAACAGTTTACACTATATATATATATATATGTAAAGAGAATGATCTCTTTAATTTGAATATACGCGCGCACTGCTAGTTCGTGAGTGAGCCGCGTCGTGTCGCGTCAAGCAAGCTGTCATTGTCAAAATGTCAAAGAAAATATGCCGAGATCATTGAATTATATTTAATCTTATTTGTTAATTAATTTCATTACTTAGTTAAGCTGTATGGATCGAGAGGTGATAACAATAAACTTTTATTGTCGTTTCTTTACTTAGATAAGATTGTGTTAGTCTTGTAGGGATTATATCAGTGTGTAACCCACTCGATAAATAAAATTGCATTCTTTACTTACAGAGAAACAAATAGAAGTTTTATTTTGCCTCTTACAATTGAATTGCAAACTATTGTCCTATATATATATAATATGATATAACTTTCTCATGTAGGTTTTATATACAAATACAGTCTCGCATAGACCTTCCATGTTATTGACTTGTGCGGACTTTGTAATATTATATAACAACTAACTTTTGCTCGCGGCTCCGCCCGCATGGACACTGAAGGACTCATTTCATCATTTACATCAACTGATCGCTCTGTCAACCATGGTCCCGGTGTTGTTCCTTCCTTCTACTTCACTTTTGGCTCCGCTTTTAACACTGATTCTGGTCCCGTTCTAGATTCTGTTTCCTTCCTAAATATACTTAATTCACCCGCAGCGCCCAGTACGTCTACATACAACGAACTCTTCGATGTTTTTATTTCTATTGGAACTGATTTTTGAATACCCTGAAATCCGTATTTTATTATATAAAAAATTGGCCTTTTTTAATAGATTTATAATATCAATAAAAGTATTTTATTTCAATGATCTTAAATTCAAGACCAGCGCTACTTTCATGCATCATAGTTATTACCACCCTCTTAATGATTGTATTTCCATATAATCCTGTCTTAGAGTCTCCCTACCTCATAACAGAAAACAGAAAACTTTCAAATTTCTAGACGCAGCCGTTTCTGCTGCGCGTTGATCATTCATAGAATACTATATACAATAATCAGGTATGTGTCCTGGTTACATAAATAAATCTAAAATGGTTTGAATACTAGCTTAAACCTATAAATGGTTGTTCTAACTGGACAATTTTTAAAGTGAACACTTTCATGCAGATCAGACAAGTTTTAGACGGACTAAATCTTATGAATTAGCGTCACCAGAGTTTGCGTCACCGACATGCTAATCCATTATATGTAAAAACTTATTTAAGCTCGAATTTTTATTTTTTCTATGCCAGAATCTCGATTTTCGTATAATAAAATCTTGAATTCGCGTCACCGATATGCTAGTGTTAAAAGTATGATGTGAGTTTATAGTATATGTGAAAACATTTTTGTGTATTTCAAAATCACCTTTTAATGCAATTAAATTGCTTTGCCATTGACGTTCAATGTGTAATTCAAACTTTAATAATGCGCATGGACTTTTGTTTCAAATTTATTAGGCTCATGCAGCGCATCGTGTTTTTCACTACTAAATAAATCAAATAAAAAATACATAATTGTCGTTCCAGAGCCCCGATAAATGTATAAACGAAACTAATGTTTATG